>JAQIXT010002715.1:0-10009 GCA_034700445.1 Stenotaenia linearis | reverse complement strand
AAAATCGATGAAATTCATTGAATTTCAGTTGAAAATCGATGAAATTCATTGAATTTCAGTTGAAAATCGATGAAATTAATTGAATTTCAGTTGAAAATCGATGAAATTCATTGAATTTCAGTTGAAAATCAAGAAAATTCATTGAATTTCAGTTGAAAATTAAGAAAATTCAATTCAATTCAATATAGAAAATTCATTGAATTTCAGTTGAAAGTTGTCGACTTTCATTGAATTTCAGTTGAAAGTTGTCGACTTTCATTGAATTTAACAAATTTCATTCAATTTCAATTGGAAATCGAGAAATTTCATTCAATTTCAGTTGAAAATCAACAAATTTCAAATGAAAATTTGCAAAATTCAACGAATTTAGTTAACATTTTACAAAATTTATAAAATCCCAATCCCAATCTCCCCACCTTTTACTATCCGTACTCATTTCCGTTTCAGGCAAATCAACCACATCAACTTTGTACAACGGAAACATCAACGGTTCTTCGGTTTAACCGCTTTAGCTTTACTCTTCCTCTTCTTCTTTTCCGTCACATTCTCCGCTTTATCCGCCTTCTCATTGGCCGCACCTTTCTTGTTCGTCCATCGCGCTTTCCATAACATGCGGGACCCAAACATCCTATAAAAAAATTTGAAAGAATTAATAAATGGTCGAAATTTGAAAATTCGTTATAGCAAGGTTCTTCTTTTATAATTAAAAGGCGTGTCTCGCTATAATTGATATTGTTTTTTGGTTTAGTCACAATAGGTTGTTTTCAGTTCGGTATAGCGAGAGTTTAATTTTTTTGTTTAACTAGTCTAACCTCGTTATAACTACTTTTCGGTTTATACACGTTTTACAAAATAAAATCCCTATCCATTCATTATAACGAGGTTTTTGCTATGAAATAATGCGTTAGAGTTAGGTTGTCATTAAGAATGAGTTTGTTATGAGGGGACTTTTGTGTTTTCGGATTTTTACTTCAAATCCTCAGCCGGGGGCTCGATTTTCCCATAAGCTAGGACCTAGACATAATTAACTCGGAACTTGAACGCATCGTTCGATAACCAATTAAAAGTGATCACTTTCTTCAGAGGATACGTTTACCCATGTGCAAGTAACGTCCTACTAATGTTTATGGTCTTTTCCCAGACTTGAGTTGCCATTCAACCTAAGAAAAAAAAAAAAATCATGAATTTAACAGCAAAATTCATTGAAATTCATCAAAATAACATCTAAATTCATCAAATTTAGAAGAATTTCAAACAAAACTTATCAAAAAGTTTTAAAATTTCATCAAAATTACTTGAATCTGAAACAAAACGGCATCCTTGATCATCTAAACTTAATGCGACAAACGTGCTATCTAAGCCGCCCTTTGTTCGTCTTCAAATTCTTCCTCAATTCCTCCTTAGTCACGACTTGCAACAACTTTTCCTGCACTTTCAGCATTCGAGTGCCCGCCCTGATCAAAATAGTTTGATCCACGTCTTCTACTGCATCGCAACATCTTTGCGCGCATTGTTGTCTGAATCCCCGATTCTGTCGAACAAATCCTGCCACATGTTCTCGAACTCCTCTTTGTTCTCCTCTCCTTGGCTTGAAAATCCTGGTCGTCGAACAAATTTTCGACCTTTTTCCAAAAAAAAAATAATTAAAATTGATTAAAAATTGAAATGAAATCGCTTAATTACTCGAGCTAATTGCTGTGTGTTTGCGCTAAAAACCACTTTAACCCTTTCTGCTTCTTTTAGTAGGTTTGAAATGGCTCCTGGGTTCTTGAAGTCGAAACCGCTCATTTGACGTTGGTAGCTGACCCCTGGGATGATTGGAGGTTGCTTCCGGTGAAATCACGTATTTTTTTGTCTTTACTTGTTGATAGGCAAAGGAAATGAGAAAATAATTGAGAAATTTGGAAGAAAAATTGATGAGAAAAATTTGATTAAAAATGCAAGATTTCAAAATTGTTTACATTTTTTGATGAAAATATAAAAAATTTGACTGAAATTGCAAAAGTGTAAAACATTTGAAAAAATATTATTAAAAAATGTAAAAAATTTGTGGGAAAAAGTTAAAATGTAAACAAATTTGACAAAAAAATACCAAAAATATGGACCATAACTCATCAAAATTTTGTTAAATTTAAACTAAAATCCATCAAATATTTTTGAATTTCATCAACATTACTTGAATCAGAGACAAAATCGCATCCTTGATCATAAACGTCGTTACTTCACACCCTTGCGACAAATACACTGCTTGGTAAACGGAACCCAACGCCGCTGCTTCATCCGCGTTCAATTCCTCCTTTGTCACACTTGCAACAACTTTTCCTGCACTTTCGGCATCCGAGTGGCATTCGACCACAATAAATTTTGAATAATTGAATATTCTTTTTCCCACGTTCATATTTAGTCTCATCCTTCGTCGCTTTTCTAGCCTTTGGTTTGGCAGTTCGCTCTTTGTTCACCAAATATTTCAGTTCCCGGTCCAAAATGGACTCTCAGCAATGCCTTGAACGGTCATGACCGGTTTCTCGTACTGGTCCGTCTTTGTTTCCCTTGGCGCGTGCGAATAAATCCTTGGTGACCACGTACAGTTTGTTTTTCTTAATACATATAAAAAGATTAAAAAATTAAAATTTAGAAAAATTAAAAAAAAAAAAAAAAAAATGGATTTAGTGATACACCTTCGACGTCGTCTCTTTGGTCGTCCAGGCAGTCGAACGCTGCACTTATAATTCCATTTCGAATTTTGCTCTCTCGGTTGACGCTTTTTGGTACTCGTCTTGGACATAATTTATCTCGTTTCTAAAATAAATGATTCTAGACTGCTCTTTGTTTCTTCCCTTTCTTTCTGTTTACGTTCTTTTTGGTTGATGAGCCCAATTCTGGAAAAATTAAATTTTAATTAAAAATTGATTGAATCAATTCGAGAAAATACAACAAATTTCAGTTGAAAATTGAGAAATTTCAATTGGATTTTCACAAAATTCACCGAATTTAGTTGAATTCTACAAAATTTACAAATCCCAACGCAATCTCTCCACCTTTTACTACCAGCACTCATTCCCGTTTCCGGCCAATCATCCAAATTCCAAATGAACGTTATACACCGAAATTATCCTACAAGGTTTTAAGTATTTTTACCTGACTCGAAGTACACGTTCAAAATCAACCTAAAAAAAAAGAAATTAAAAAAAGATTAAAGAATTTAAAAAAAATTAAAAAAAAAAAAGAAATTAGGAAATTAACAGTTAAATTCATTGAAATTCTTTGAATTAACCCTAAAATTCATTGAAATTCTATGAAACTTTTAAACTTTACAGCAAAATTCATTGAGATTGATCAAAATAACATCAAAATCTGTCGAATTTCAATCAAAACTCATCAAAAAATTTTAAATTTCATCAAAATTACTTGAATCGGAAATAAAACGGCGCTCTTGATCACAAACTTACAGCGAAAAATGCACCGCTTGATAAATGGCACCCAACGCCGCTGCTTCGTCCGCTTTCAAATTCTTCCCCAATTCCTCCTTTGTCACGACTTGCAACAACCTTTTGCACACTTTCGGCATTCATGTGCCCGTGCCGATGGACATCGCAGCATCCCAGATTCTGTCACGTGTTTCTGACACATGTTCTCGAGCTCCTCTCGGGTCACCTTGACTCGAAACTCGTGGTTGTCGAACAAACTTTCGACCTTTCTTCAAGAAAACGGAACCCAACGCCGCTGCTTCATCCACGTTCAATTCCTCCTTTGTCACGACTTGCAACAACTTTTCCTGCGCACTTTCGGCATCCGAGTGGCATTCGACAACAATAACTTTTTAGCCACGTATTCTATGAGCATCCCAGCATCTTTGAGCACATTGTTGTCTGAATCCCGGATTCTGCCGAACAAATCCTGCCACATTTTCTTGAACTCCTCTCGCATGACCTTGACTCCTAAAATCATGCTCGTCAAACAAATTTTCGACCTTTTTCCAAAAAAAAAAAAAAAAAAAAATTCAATTCTTTATACCGTCATTAATAGTATTGGTTGTATTCTTTTTCGCACGATCATATTTAGTCTCATCCTTCGTCGCTTTTCTAGCCTTTGGTTTGGCAGTTCGCTCTTTGTTCACCAAATATTTCACTTCCCGGTCCAAAATGGTCATTTTCTCAGCAATGGCTTGAACGGTCATGGCCGGTTTCTCGTATTGGTCCGTCTTTGATTCCCTTGGCGCGTGCGAATAAATCGTTGGTGACTGTGTACAGTTTGTTTTTCTTAATATATATAAAAAGATTAAAAAATTAAAATTTAGATTAAAAAAAAAAAAAAAAAAAAAAAAGGATTTACTGATACATCTCCGACGTCGTCTCTTTGGTCGTCCAGGCAGTCGAACGCTGCACTTATAATTCCATTTCGAATTTTGCGCTCTCGGTTGACGCTTTTTGGTACTCGTCTTGGACATAATTTATCTCGTTTCTAAAATAAATGATTCTAGACTGCTCTTTGTTTCTTCCCTTTCTTTCTGTTTACGTTCTTTTTGGTTGATGAGCCCAATTCTGGAAAAATTAAATTTTAATTAAAAATTGATTGAATCAATTCGAGAAAATACAACAAATTTCAGTTGAAAATTGAGAAATTTCAATTGGATTTTCACAAAATTCACCGAATTTAGTTGAAATTCTACAAAATTACAAATCCCAACGCAATCTCTCCACCTTTTACTACCAGCACTCATTTCCGTTTCCGGCCGATCATCCAAATTCCAAATGAACGTTATACAGCGAAATTGTCCTTCAAGGTTTTAAGTATTTTTCCCTGAGTCGAGTACACGTTCAAAATCAACCTAAAAAAAAAATTCCAAAATAAAAAAAAAATTCTACAAAATTTACAAATCCCAACGCAATCATTCCACCTTTTACTACCAGCACTCATTTCCATTTCCGGCCGATCATCCAAATTCCAAATGACCGATCATCGAAATGAACGTTATACAGCGAAATTGTCCTACAAGGTTAGTATTTTTTCCTGACTCGAGGACACGTTCAAAATCAACCTAAAAAAAAAAATAATAAAATAAAAAAAGAAATTAGGAAATTAACAGTTAAATTCATTGAAATTCTTTGAATTAACCCTAAAATTCATTGAAATTCTTTGAAATTTTTAAACTTTACAGCAAAATTCATTGAGATTGATCAAAATAACATCAAAATTGATCAAAATCTGTGGAATTTCAATCAAAACTGATCAAAAGATTTTAAATTTCATCAAAATTACTTGAATCGGAAATAAAACGGCGCTCTTGATCACAAACTTACAGCGAAAAATGCATGGCACCCAACGCCGGTGCTTCGTCCGCTTTCAAATTCTTCCCCAATTCCTCCTTTGTCACGACTTGCAACAGCCTTTCGCGCACTTTCGGCATTCATGTGCCCGTGCCGATCACAATAACTTTTGATCCACGTCTTCTGTGGACATCGCAGCATCCCAGATTCTGTCACGTGTTCCTGACACATGTTCTCGAGCTCCTCTCGGGTCATCTTGACTCGAAACTCCTGGTTGTCGAACAAACATTCGACCTTTCTTCAAGAAAAATGAAAAATTGATTTAAAAACAATTTAAATTTCTCGATAAATCGATGAAATCGATTAATTACCTGAGTGCAGTGTTCTGCGATTACGCTCTAAACCATTTTAACCCTTTCTGCTTGTTTTAGTGGGTTTGGCATGGCTCTTGGGTTCTTGAAATGTCGTTTTGTCTTTTTTCCTGGTCGGTGAAGATTTCTCTAAATGCTTGGTTGCCTCGGCAGAGAGTGAAGTCGAAACTGTCCATTTGGTGTAGTAGCCGACCAGTAGGATGGTTAACTGGAAGAGTTGCTTTCGGCGAAATCGAGTTCTTTTGTCTTTACTAGTTGATAGCCTATGGGAAAGTGAAAAAAATTGAGAAATTTTGAATGAAAAATTTGAAGAATTAAAAACTGAAAACTGCGAAAAATTTGGCTAAAAAATTGCAAAAGTGTAAAACATTTGGAAAAAATGTTACAAATGTGGAAAATTGGGATAAAATGTAAAAAACGTGGAAAATTTGGAAAAAAAACGTAAGAAATGTGAAAAATTTGGGGGGAAAAAGTTAAAAGTAAAAAATTTGACAAATAAATACGAAAAGTTGGAAAAGAAATATTTACAGTTTTGCCATTTATAATCAAAAATTAAATAATTTGACTAAAAATGCAAAAAATACATTAAAAAATGTTCAACGTTTTCCATTTTTCTTTACAAATATTCCACATTTCTTACAAAAATACGAAAAGTTGGAAAAGAATGCAGAAAATATCAAATTTTTACAGTTTTTGCCATTTATAATCAAAAATTAAATAATTTGACTAAAAAATGCAAAAAAAAACATTAAAAAATTTCCAACGTTTTCCATTTTTCTTTGCAAATATTCCACATTTCTTACACTCCTGACATTTTTCTGTCAAATTTTTTACACTTTGAAAAATAAAAGATTAAAAAATATGAAACATTTAATCAAAAAATCAATAACATTTACCATCGACAGTGTAGGTTATGGTCGAAGCCCCCACATCGAAAAACACAACATTTTGAGCAGTTGTGTTGAAATCCTTGCGTCAAAACACCCGAAATTAAGAACAGGTTTTCTTGTTGATGAGTTGCAAGAATTTCAAATTGGCCAACTCAGCTGCTGTCATGATCACATTCGGGGTGGAGAATCACTGACGAGTTCTTCGAATTTGAATTTTGTGGATCTAGAAAGGAGATAAAGAGTTAGAAATTTTTTGTGATTGTGTATGAAATGATTTTTCAGGATTTATTGAATTTGAAAGGTTGAATTCAATAAATTTCTGCTAATTATTAACAAAATTGATTGAAATTCATTGAAACTTTTCGAATTTAAGCCAAATTCGTTCAAATTCATTGAAACTTTTCGAATTTAAGCCAAATTCGTTCAAATTCATTGAAACTTTTCGAATTTAAGCCAAATTCGTTCAAATTCATTGAAATTTTTCCAAATTACGGAAAATATTCATCGAAATTCATTGAATTACAACCAAAACTAATAAAAAAATTCTAAATTTCATCAAAATTACTCGTCTTCTATGATGGGCATCAGCAGAGCGAATCGTTGACTGGACTGAATTCCCAACAAATCCTGACACATGTTCTCGATCTCCACTCGCGTGATCTTTCCTCGAAATTCCTGGTTATCCAACAAATTTTCGAGCTCTATTTCAAAAAAAAAATCAAAATTGATTAGAAATCAATATGAAATCGTTTGCTACCCAGAGATCTTTAGATCTGATTTTTAGAAACACGATCGGTTTGTTACTTGAGATCAGTGATTTTTAGGAACACGTTAGAAATTAGCTATAAATTTCTAAGTCTGAACTGAACCAAGAATTGATAACTAGTTATCAATTCTTGACTGAACTGTAAGCAGAAATTTTCGATCTCATTTTACTATATTGCATTGCTATAAAATTATTTCAATTTGTTTTTGCAGTTTGAATTGCGCTGGCCCTTCTGAATCAGCGTACGACTATACGAAGTCGCGGACAAATCACGTACTATCTCGTCCTCGGTGATCTGAGTGTTGTAGCGATTCATCTTCTGCTCCATGAAGCAATTGAAAGAAAATATAAATCAACAGTAACGTAATTACCACGAAAAGCATCTTCCGGTTTTGTGTGATGGCGGCTGGAACTTTACAAACGTGACGACCGAACAGCAATACGGAGTTTAAGTAAACAATGCGGCCAGAGCTTCTGACCAGTGAGGGAATGTGCATAGACTTCGATCCAGGTAAGTTAATTTTGAATTAAAATTTTGTTGGGGTAGTTTAAGCGAAATCCAATTATAAAAAAAAAACCGAATTCAAAAATGCCAAATTAAAAAAAAAAAGTCAAAAATTAAAAAATTAAATAAAGTGACACCCAGTTGTAAATAACCATAGACCTAGTCCCATTAACCCACAAAGGAGTTAATGGGAATTGAAAGTAAAAAACGTTAATTTGTTTTTAATTTTATTTTAATTTTTTTTTCCCACCCAGATGAAAAAATCCATAGACAAATTCCTATTGAAAGTACAACGGGAAATTGAGATTCCATCCAATTAAAACCATAAAGAATTCCCATTAACCCACAAAGGAGTTAATGGGAATTCTTTATGGTTTTAATTCCATCCAATTAAAACTATAAAGAATTCCCATTAACCCACAAAGGAGTTAATGGGAATTCTTTATGGTTTTAATTGGATGGAGTCTCAATTTCCCGTTGTACTTTCAATGGGAATTTGTCTATGGATTTTTTCATCTGGGTGAGAAAAAAAAGAAAAAGAAAATTAAAAACAAATTAACGTTTTTTACTTTCGATGCGGAGAATATACCGCAATCTAATTTGTTGGGTCTTATACACAACAAATTCATTGTTGTGCTGACTTGTGGATCCATGGGTCCACACAAATTTACCCACTGGCCATGTGACTCCATCAGCGTCTGTGAAATGCTGAGTTCTATCTGGAACGAGTCTGCCCAATCCTAAAATAGATAAAAGGAAAAAAAAATTAATGAAAATTTGAGCTTTAAAGATGATGAAAAAGATAAAGAAAAACCTTTAACGCTATTGTATGAACTAATAGCTCTGGGGTCAAACCTTCCTCTCAATTTCTTCACTTCTAACCTAAAATTAATTTAATTAATATTAAATTTTTGTAATTAATTAGAATGAAATAAACTTACACATTACCCAAGGCAACCTCACACAGGAAAATGAGAACTTCACTTCCTTTGGGTGGTGGCGCATTCTGCAAACTATAAGCAATTCCCTTGGATATTGTGTCAGTGAAATATGCCCCTTTACCAAATTTTGTTCCATTCTAAAACAAAATGGAAAATGAATATAAAATTAAATTAAAAATTTAATATCTTACGGCATGAACTCCATCTGGAGTTATACGCAGACCCGTTGCTAATATTCCTTGGGCATTAAGATGTTGACTGCCGTGCCAAAGCATGTGATGATTTGGGATGGCTTTGAAGTCATCTTCAAAGACATCTTCGGCACGGCAGTGAATTTCACAGACGCTGAGCAAATTAATTTGAAATTTTCCAACATTTGAGTTTTCAATATACTGTCCGATCCGTTTGTAAATGTCACAACTCTGACTGACGGGCTAAAAAAATTTGAGTTATTTTAAAAAATACAATTTAATAGTGTTTGTTTACTTTTAAGTCAGTGTTAAGCGTTTCATAATAAATGGACAATAAACTTTTGCCCCCTGCATTTCTATGCACATCTGCAAGTTTGTCCAGTTCTTGCAGATGGCGAACAATATAGAGTTTTTTCTGCAAGAAAATGAGAAATTATAATAATTCAAAATAAATTACATAGTAACAAAATGGCGTACCCTTATGTCATCAAGGTTGTCCAAAACCTTTAGGTTTTTGACATGGGGAATCAGGGAATAAAAGGTGTTAGTAGCTATAGCTACACTGTTGCAGGTTTCATTGATGTTTAGTGTCTGAAAAATAATTTTTTATTATATCAAAGGCATGTAGATAGTTGTCACTTGTTAAACTAAGATTCTGAATAGATTCTGCAGCTATTCCTGTTAAACAAGCTCTAAGATAAGAATTTATCTATGTTACTCAATTTGGAGTTATTACCAATATTAGCTATAAATTGGTCATGAAATGTTTGCCATTCTACTAACTTTCCATCAAACTTGGATATATCCACTTTAGGCAATTTTGTCTGAGCAGTGGAAGTAGAGGGTTTCAAACCAACCTCTTCAATCAAGTTAAACTTACTAAGACAATCCCTAAATGTCAAAACATACTCTGCAGCAGTCCTCAATTCCTCTGCAAGTTCTACTGGATCCCAAAGTTGAATCAACTCCTCATCTAACTCATCTAGTGTCATAGAAATAACACTCAAAGTTTCCAGTATAAGAGACAAACTGTCTGTGGATCTGTCAGGCTTACTATATTCAACATTAAAACTATCTC
>JAQIXT010002714.1:0-10010 GCA_034700445.1 Stenotaenia linearis | reverse complement strand
AGTTAGAAGAGACGTTGTTTTGCATTGTTGCTTTGCATTCCAATAATTCCTTAGACAGAGATTGGATTTCATTTTCATTATCAACTATAAAGAAATTGCAAGAACATTATTAATGCACTTTACTGCTCAAAATTGTCTAGAAAATTATACTACAGTATTTTAAAAATGCCTTGAAACTTCGGAAAAAATATTTTTTCAACTAATTTGTGTATATTGAATATTATCCTGCATTCTTCCCCCCGACTTGTCAATCCTAATTACCCACATTAATACCCAATGAACATAAAATAACTTTTACCAATAGTATTTTCATTTTTCTCAGACAACTTTCCTATGGCATCTATTTTGTCACTGAAAATCTTTTTATTTTTATCTGAAATAAAAAGTCATTAGTAATTCTAAGCAATACTTGTATCGAGATAACTTACTCATTGTTTCCGCTAGCTTATCTAAAAAAAATTGCAAATTAAATTTGTGTTTGTAATTTTAAATTCAATTTACACTCAACTATTTGTTGTTATCAGAGTTGCCACATTATTTTCACATGCCATAATTTTAGCAGAATCCTCAGCTTGTTGATTGCATGCAGTTTCTAAAGCAGCTATATTACACACAAAAGTTTAAAAAATCCGCTTTTTGCTATTAAATTAGAAAATTTACCATATTTTGCTGTTTGGTTATCTAAACGTTCCTCAACTGCAGTTAGTTTTTTAGTCAATTCTTCATTTGCTGAAGCAAAGAAAGTTCTCGTTAAAGTAAAAGTCACAACTGAGTTCAATCTTCAAAAGAAAATAAATTACTCTTTATGTCATAATTCTTCTAAAAATTTTCTGTTATAAGAAAAATTGTGACCGCCGGTGATCCACCAGTCGGCACTGCCTGTCGTACACAGTAGGGGAGTGGTCACCACGTGTACCGGAAGTACGTGACCAACCCCAGTGACGAGGGTAAAGAGGTCAGGGGCGCCTTGGGGAGAGAACAGTCTTTTTCCGGCGTGTGAGCGCACAACACCTACGTTCCTTCTCCCCATTGTCGACGCCTAAACCCCTAAGCGAGTATAGGATGGAAAGGGACGCAAGTATCGACATCGCGGACATCGCGGGTTGAGACGCAATGCAAGCCGTCGAAGGGGATTTCCAACTATTTGCGTGGGACCGAGACGTACCAGCCACGGATGCAGCAGCTCACCGGCTTCTAAATAAAGCCAAACCACTAAACGTGAACCTTAGTCCGTGTCACTTATTCGTGCACCGAGGACCGGGAGACCTCCGCTCAGTACCCCTTAGCGGAACTCTCGTAAACCGGTCACAAAATTATGACTTAATAAAGTAACTTATGACTTTTTTCCTTTGAAGGCTGAATGCAGCAATTGATCAAGAATAATTAAATTACCCATTCTTAATTCTCTACTCTCATTCGCATACTTTTGTTCCAATTTATTTATCATCTTACTAAATGTTTGCTTAGTTTCATTCATTTGCTGCTTATATATATCCATTTCAACGTTTTGTCTTTTAATGGTTTCTTTTAAATTCTCTATAAATAAAAGAAGTAATGAAAGGAAGCTACTTCATACTGTTCATCAATACCTGACGTATTTTTGACCTGCAATTAAAATTTAAAATTAATGCTTAATTAATATTTGAATGTAAGCATATATAAATACAGATTTCTCTTCAAATCCCGCGCTCGCTTGATCGAGAACACAAACTCGTTTTTCGGTCGATCCCAACCAGGAAGCACATGTGGAGCAGTGCACGTCACCATTTTCAGTTGGAGCTTGAGTGGAACGGCCACACCTAAGAAAAACATAAATTAAAAGAATCAAAATTAAATGACTATTTTCGTTAAATTTACTTAAGGCAAAAATATTGCATAGCTCATTGATGATAACAAACGATAAGTCAATCCCACCGAAAACGACCTTGAAATGAACATTATAGATCAATGAATGGTTATGATAACGGTTTTATATATGCAACAACAGAAACGTCTAAATTACCCTTTAGTTTCACTGAAGTTCTCGTATAACTTTGCACAGTTGTCTTCGCACTTCTTTCTTACAGAACTAATTCGCTCCTAACTTGAATGGTGTCACATGAGATGACATCACATCATGACGTTTCGTCAAGACTGAGTCGCCACCTGCAGTCAAATCTACAAAAATTTACTTCTTTACTAGAGTTGGCAGAGCCGTAAGTAGCATATTTTGACTGGATTGTTTAACATATTTTAGGTTAATAAACCTGGAGTTTGGAAAATTGATGTTATTTTGAGCGGTTATTGCTTGCAGCTATAGTTTTCTTTCTAGGGAAACAATATAGCCTTGCAGAAAAGCTGTCCTTAGCGTTTTATGAGGGGACTATATGGATAATATGGGGCTTTTTATTACATTTTTTAAAAGGAAACATTTTAAAACAAAATTTATATTTAAAAAAAGTAATCTTTTTAAATACATAAAAACTGGCAAAAGAAAAAGAAATTTTTAAAATTTTTCGTAAATTTTTAAAATAAGTGGCGTGCAAAGTGCTCAAGTGGTTAATTAAATTATATTGAACACTTTTAAAAATACCAACTATAAATAAATTTATTATATTCCTAAAACAAATTTAATCAATTTTATAACTCTTTCCAACAGCTGTATTAACCTGCATCATTAATTAACATTTCTTTGCCTTACTTTTATTAAATTAACAGCTATTCTTCTCTTCTAATTAGTTCAGTAGTAAATCTGATTACATTGAATACATTTCCATTTGTGTTATTTTAGTCTATTTATTAAGTCAGCTTGCTGGTTTTCAACAATTTGTGCTTGAAAAAGAATACCTATACAGTAGAAGACAACATGAAAACAATTTTTATTTTAGTTCTCTTCATTCCCAGCTGTTCATCTGTAACAAAAACAAAATTATAAAATTTAACAAATAATTTTTTTTTTTTAAATTTAGCATTGTTGGGCAAAAAACGTTGCTGAAACTGTTGAAGACATTGTTAAATGGATTGGAAATGGATTTTCGGTTAGTATGTTGTAGACATAAGAGCATCTTCTGAGACCTTGAGGGTATGAAAAAAGAATGTGTGAACATGCAACATACGTACTATACCAAGCAGTTGTGTCATTCTAATACTTTAAGAACCAGTTCTCGAGGGGGAGAGGGGGGGGGGGGGGTGAAGCAATCATCCACTAATGAGATCAAATTTAATGTCCTACTAATCAAGGTCCGGATAATAAAGCTTCTTCTGTAATACTTTTTAAAAGAAACTTAGTAAATGGTGACATTTTCATTTCAGAGTAAACCGCATGATGCACAATCATCTAAAAATGGTGAAATTTATGCAGAATGCCTTTCTACTCTTATTAATGGTCAAGTAAGTGGTAAATACCTACACTTTATTTTGTAATATAAGAATATTCTTGCTTACTGTGGGAATATCCTGAGGGTCATTCTTCCAAATTTGTGTAAGAATAATCTTAGATAAAATTTATTAATGCAAATATTATATTTACCATTTGGATACTTAATCGTATAGTACACATTTGTGTACACTTGTGTTACTGGCATAGGAAAAAACATTTTCTATTACGGATAAAAATCTGAAATTTTTTTACTTTTATTATGTTCATATAAAGTTTATTCTCTGCAAATTTCAGCATCACTCATCAATAATTTTTGAGGTTATTGCTTATGAAAAATTTTTGCCCCTTGCAATCCCAGCTTAAGATTGTGTAAAGCTTTCCTGCAATTGGCTAAAGCACTTCAGCTTGTGTTTGAGCTTATTATAACAAACAACAGGGAGGGCTTAAAATTACCCCCTGGATCTACCCTTGTTAGTGAATAGACTTCGAGTTGGACTTAGTCCACTATCTAAAAAGTGGGTGTTTTTAATGCCCTCTAATGTCTAAGCTTGGCGAATTTGCAAAAGTAAGTGGCCCCTGATTTCTCCCCGATTTAAAATGTGTGTATTATCGGTAAATGGCGTAGTCTTATTTTTGCGGTAACAAATTTGTTAAATTTTAATTACAGACACAACGCAAATGTCAAATCGAAAAAGCCACCAAGTCAGTTCTTCCAACGTGTGACGTACTTTTCAAAAATGTCAGTTGAAGATGTCTGTGATTGCAATTTTATTTATTATTTTTCTTTTTGTAAATCAGAAAACATTTATCACCATCGTAAAAGAAGAAATAGGTTGGCACTTAGTACACCAGGCTTATCTGTTTTTTAACAACGTTGTCTTGCATCAACATGTTAGTGCTGACTTATGCGAAAAAATGAAAGAATACGTTAAAGCAAGAATGCAAATGTCTGAAGGTGGGCATTTTGATAAGTCCAAAATGGATAAGTATTGTAATAAAAATGAGGACGTGTGTGAAGATTGGAATATTTATTTTGAAAAGGAATCTAAAGTCTTATATGAATATTTAAAACTTGTTAAGAGACGTAAAGCACATGAAATACCAAAATATTATACATTAGAAGAGGCCAAAGATAAATTCATAGAAGGAACTGTTGATAATGTTGTATTTGGGGTAAGACGAAAGTGGGCTAATCAGCTGATAAAGACCTGTCTTGAAGGATTTATTAAAATTATTCGAGAGAAGTTAGGATAAATTGTTATTGCTGGTTATTTTATTCTTAATTCTATGCTTTTTATTTTGTGACTTTCCTGACCTCCTGCTTTACTTAAGAGTTCCAACTAATATATGTTATTGTTGCCATTAACTAAACTTGAAATACTGTATAAGATGAGTAATGCAATTACAAATTAGTTATTGTAGTTTGAAATAAACTTATTATACTGTACTTGCTTTCTCTTTAAATTTTTATACATTAGATTTGTTGATGATTGCTTTTTCTCGGGTCATAGTTTGCTACCTTTTGAGGATGTTATATCCTGTTATGTACCTAGTCATTCTAAGAATATCTTCAAATATTCAACTGGTATCCAAGCAATTAGTGATGCTTTGTGGATGTTTGTGTAGATGGACAACCACAGAATGCTATTACAGAACTTGTATTTTGTGTATCTCTGATTTGCTTCTGGACATCCTGAGGATATTTTGTGGACTTCTTGTGCTATTTGTAAACTTTCAATGCAAAGTTATTAAATATAGACATGCGAGGGGAATGGATAGTGAGATAACAATGGATGGTGAGATAGGAGTTTTGATGACATATGGATTAAAAGTGTCAGGTTTAATTTTTTGGTGAGTTCATACGAATAATGTATAGAATATGTGCCAAAGAATCAGGTCAGGACATATCCAGATGACAAAAAAAGTCTATAAAGCCTCTTCAGGATTTTCATATATCCAGAAAACTACCAAGTTCTACAAACAAATTCTCTGTAGATGCCCATTAATCATCATTGATATAGACATTCCATGGACGTCCTCAAAATGAGGCGTAGGAATATTTTCGAAAGGATTTCTTTCAAAAGGATTGTTTTCGACAGGTTTTTTTTCGAAAATGATTATCTTCGAAAAAGGATTTTTTTGCCATCCCAGCATCCTAGCGTAACATGGACTAAAACAAGGACTCGTAACAAGGACTCCAAGGGGGGCTCATTATTAAATGGATTGGAAATGGCTTTTCGGTTTGTATGTTATACTGTAGTAGACATAAGAGCATCTTCTGAGACCTTGAGGGTATGAAAAAAGAATGTGTGTAGATGCAACATACTATACCAAGCAGTTGTGTCATTCTAATACTTTAAGAACCAGTTCTCGTTAGGTGGGAGGGTCCAAGGGGCGCCCCCCTTGGACCCCCCCACCTAACCTAGAAAACTCCAATAAGTCATTTCGGAAAAGATCATGATTTTTTCGAAAAGAATCATGATTTTGAAATATTTCGAAATAAATCCCTTTCGAAAAGAATCTGTTTTACGCTGAAAATGACTTTAAAGGTATTTGGCGGGCTGCCATCTCTCGTAGGATGTGATGTCCTTTGGATGTCCAGGGGATATCCTGAGAACATCCTGTGAGCCCATACAGAATATGGCAGTCTTATGGATTTCCACAACTGGGATGTCTATATCTGGACTTTCAGTTGATATTACAAAACATTAAATAACAATTAAATGCAAGATCTTTATACCTGTATTACATTTCTTTACATAGCAAATTAAATCTCCAGGACAAGGAATTCTAAAACATTTCAATTCATTTTGTTTTAAATAGTTATTTTAATACTTTATCTCTTCCACCATACTATTCGTTGCAGTAATATTAATCTAAATCAAACATTTCTACTGATAAAAAGATTTTAAAAAATTTAAAGAAATAGTGCAGGATAAATCTAATATTTTTTATATTAAACTACATTCAGAAAGATAACATTTCACATCAGTTTTGAAAATCTTTGTGTTTAGTTATGAAGAAATAAATTAAAATATAACTGTTTTGATGCAACACATCAACAGCAGCCAAACGAGATTTATTCTATAGGAGATGTGCATGACGTCATTATTCCAAATTACAAATGGTGCACTTTATTTTTCACTATGGAAACCATTGTTGCATCCCAGATCAAGTTCCCAAAACCGATTTAATTCCCAGAACATGATCTTGACCATTGTCCATTGTCAAAGGCTGCAGATCAAGCTCTAACTTTGGAACTAATTCTAAAACTATGGAACAATTACATCATCACAAATTGAGACAATGTGAGATTTTTTTACTTCTCAGACAGATCAAGTTTGACAAGATTGCATTTTGAGGTGTATTTTGATGGATATAAAAATATAGAGATCAATGCTAAGTAAACTAAAATCATTTTGAAGGCTTTTAAAATGTCTGAAATAACCTCAAAAATTTTTAAATTATCCTGCACTATTCATTAAAATACAATAACTTCAACGTGTTGCCTAATTGAATTGATGTGATGCGAGAATCAAATATAAGACTTTATCATGTTGGAAGTAATGGCTCCACTGTCTCATTTCTTCCATTTTCATGAGTGAAAGAATTTACAGAGGGAGTTTCAGGCATAATCTTCTTTTCTTCATCCGATCTATAAATAATATTAACTACATATTACATTCGACTTTTTAAGATATTGTTTTTACTTTTGATGTGGTTTTCTTTTTTTTCGAAGATAGATTATTGTTGATATTGCCCCCACAGCTATTATTATGACTCCAATCGCAATGGTAATTATAGTATTCGGATCAGTAAAAAAAAATGTAGATCTTGGGATTTTTGTCAGTCCAGGTGATGTTTTGTTAAAATGCGTTGTTAGGTTAGGAAAGTTTCCTGAAAAATGTTATAATGCCATATTACGTTTTTACAATCCTAGAGGAAGAGATTTTTAGTTTTTTTTTGTGGTCTTTTTTAAAGCTTTTCAGAGCCTATTTTGGGCTTTCTAGGTCTTTTTTGGTTTTTAAGTCTTTAAGTCTTTACTCTTTTAGACCTTTCTGGACTTTTAAAGATCTATTTGGAGGGTTTAAAAGGTCTTTTGAAGTTTTTCTTCTTTTTTTTTCTCCTTCCCTCCCTTCTCTATCCAGCTTTTCTTTTCATCCGGCCTGGAGAGTGGAGAGGTTGCCCTAATGTAGTTACTGTGTTGATGATTATTAAAACGGGCAATAGGCACTAGAGCGCGTTGCTTTTGGGCGCCATTCGTTTTAGGCTCATCCCTTTCGAGCGTCCCCCTTTAGAGCGCGTCCCTTTTGAGCGCCAATAATTATTTGGTTGCATTTCGAATTTGGTCGCAATTTATGTTCGTAGGGTCGATGGGGTTAGCTTTAATATTGGTGCCGAAATGCAACGCAATAATTATTGGCGCTGTAATGCAACCCAATAATTATTGGCTCTGAAATGCAACCCAATAATTATTGGCGCTGAAATGTAACTTTGAATTTTTGGGCTTGGCGCCGAAATGCAACCCATCGGCGCTGAAATCGAGCCCTTGGTGCCCAAAAACTACCGGTGCCCAAACGATTCTTTTTGGCGCCATAATGACACCGCGCCAAAAACAGACGCGCCCAAACGCGCTGATCCGATTAAAACAGTTAAGGGCTTTAAAAATTTATACCTATAGAAACTGGTGATTGATCAATTGGAACTGTCGTCATTGTTTGAATCTTTTGAATTAGCCTGCAACTATATTTCTTTTGCATCATCGATTTGACGCATAGATACACTGGTTCCTCATCCTCGTATTTCATCTTAACTATTATAGGATGATAACCAAAATAGAAGTTTACGGTTGTAAAATCTATAATAAAATACGGTATTCCTTTATTTTAGTAGATATGATTATACTAAATATTCCTTACTCTGTAAAACTTCATCATTCCTGTTACGAATTTCAGCCCATAATGTTTCTTTGATGGATTCATCCAGAAGGATGTGCAAAATTTGTTCACCGATATCAAAGGTGGTCTCTTTGATGTACAAACATTGGTTCCCACATTGAATTCCAGGTAATAACCTCACTTCGAAAGGGATTGGAACTTCTTTGTTTGCATTGTCATTGAACGAGATATTTAGGCAAGGTGTTTTCAATTTAAATGACAAATCATTGTAGTCGTCATTTAAGACTAAGTTCAGCTTGATATTTTCTAAAATAAATTATTATTTTATTATTTCAAATTTTAATAGAGAAACAGTATTAATACTTATATAATCAGGAGAATCAGGCTGAAAACATCCAAATTTATTTACGTCAAATTCGTTTCTTCTGTTTACATTGGTAGCTACGAAAGATTCGCCAGTCTTCGGGTTTTTGACTTCAAATACACTGAGAGAATTAATAAGTAGCACCATGTCATCAATTATAATGTTACTGTTGGACACAGAAGGTGGCAGTATGTGTCCTTGAATACTAATAATCTGATCCCAGGATTTTGCGGAACTTTCAGTTACGGTATAATGATCTCCATCCAAAATTTCAACCAAACACAGGTTGATTCTGTTGTGTGAAGTTGGAATATCGAATTCCAATATGTACAACGGACATTGGGTGCGGGGATTAGAGAATTCGCATTTTTCAAAATCAGCCTGATAAACTTCACTGGTCTTGTCTTTGTCCGTAATAGTGGTGAGTTTACGTCGTTTAAGCGTCACTTTCGGTTCGCTTGAATTATAAATATCCACAGGAGTGAGATAACTCAAACTTAGATTGATTGTTATGTTGTTGAAAAGTTTGAAATAATTATTACGAGAATTTTCATCTACATTCAGAATCTGCGTGCCGACATCATTACTCGAGGAACAAGCAAACAAAGTAGCCCACGCACACAATAGAAAGCAGATTTTAGTTTTCATTGCGTCTGAAAATAATTAAATAATACAAAATTTCTTCTTCAAAAATTTGTCACTTCAAACATAATAATTAAATTTTGGAAAATAAGTAGTCAATTTTGCTTTCGGGGATTTTTAATCAATGCCGGAATGAAGTAAATCAAAGGTGAACAAAGTTCAAATTTATTTATTGATAGTTTACGGTACATTTTCATTTAGTGCACTCAAACCGAGATAAAATGGAGTTTTATGGATCTTTATTGGTCAAGGTCAGGGATGGACTGGGACAAGAATTTGTATCGGACATTCATCACCTCTTGTCGCAAATTATCATAAAATTTCAGTGCATTCCGGGCCACTAGCCCATTTTAGCATTTGCCCAGTATACATAGTATAGCCAGTCCACTCCTGGCCGCTTATGTAAAAACCTGCCAGTAAATCGTAAAAAAGGGTGATGTAATCTAAAGTAACCATATATTTTTGATGATCAGGGGACAATTTAGGTTTGGAGTAAAAAACTGAGTAAATTTAACATTTGGCTTACTTGTAGTTTTATACTAACTTTGGCTTACTAGGTTTCACTCACCTGTGATAGTTTAAGTTCAATTCCAAATAGCAGGAATAGGAATTCTGCGCGTTCTGTACAAACTGCTATCAAGAAACAGTACCGGGCCGGATCAAAATTTGTTGGGGGAAGTGACGCTATTTATTCCAGAATAATGAAAAAATGGGAAGTGACGCTATTTATTCTAGAATAATGATAACC
>JAQIXT010002713.1:0-10010 GCA_034700445.1 Stenotaenia linearis | reverse complement strand
CCACAATTAGCGGAACTCAGAGATAAATACACTTACAACATCACACCGTTTTCAGCCGCTCTCGGACTCGCCAAAAAGGCGGGTTTTCACTTATTTCACAGCGACGACGAAGAAGAAGAAGACGATCATCAAATGGCGGTTGCTGCGTGGTGCTTCTCTTCCATACATCCGCAACAGATGAACGCTATCAAAGCGAGGGGCAGTATTAGCGGACCATCGTCTAATGAACCTACAAACATGCATGCCTTAGGCCCTGGAGCGTACGGTCCAAGTTCAGCAGTATACCCGACGCCTTCCCATTCGGCAGGAGACACCGATCGATTGTCGCTAGACATTTCAGCCCTTAAAAAACAATACGCTAAACTCAGAGAACGGCAAAAACAAGCTCACATAATTTTAACAGGTAAAATTTTCATTTTTTAAAAAACATTTTCCTAATTTTATCCAAAAATTGGCTTTCCCTCACAACAAAGTGGCTTCACTGCTATCAAATGGAAAAATATTCAATAACTTTCTTTTTAATTTAAAAAAAAGCAGAAATTTAGCGAAATTTATTCCAAAAAAAACATTCGAATTAATTTATGTTAAAAAAAATTAATTTCAGCTGCTCGAAATTCACAACCACATTCCACGCGCACAACATCCATAGCTGTAAATCATTTACTAGTTGGGAAAATGCCGTTAGTGAGTAAACGAAAGGACTTACAAAAGGGAACAATCCGTTTAGTCATGCAAAACAAACCAGCGGTTGAAAAATCGAAGAAGTCAGTTGATCGCAAACCAAAGCCAAAACCAAAAGCTAAATCCCCACCGGAGTCGGGGGAAACCCTAGATTGGACCGAAGCCAAACAAGAAAGGCGTTTGTCGCTACAAAATATCGATCTCATTCGATTAAGCAGCTCGAGTAAAGGTACCGCCTACACAAACACATCAAATAGCTTTAAGTAATTCCTTTTTACTTTGATTTAGAAAATGACGACAACAGCAGCACGTCGACTGAACTTTGCGACGACGATCAAGGAACATTAAGTGACTTCGAATCCGACGTTGACAAAGACGCTAAGGACGCGGCGGAGAAAAAACACGAAAAAGAAACTTCTGAAGCAGTCGCAGCTACCGATAAAAGTGCAGAAACCTCAGAAATTGCAGCTTCCGAAACCGAAATTCACATAACCGAAACTGAAACCCAAATAGAAACTCCTGAAACCGAAACTATAACTGAAAGCAACGACGTTGAAATAACAGCGCTGAAACTGGCGCCGTTGAGTTTAGACGTTCCGGCATTGACGAGTCCGTTGGAATCTCCGGGTTCCGGTAAAACCGGCGGTCCGGACTCGGTCACGCCGATGTCCCCGATTTCTTTCAGTTCCGACGTGGATTTCAAATGGCAGCAGGAGCGAGTCGAAGAAAACTGCGAAAAAGAGCGGGAAGCAGAAGACGACGCACACGACGAGTGGGACGACGAATTGCGGGCGATCGAGGCCGAAAACCGCGCCAAAGGGATTTGTTTTACGAGCAACGATCCGGAATCGGATGGCGGACATTTAATCGATTTACGGTCTTCTCTAGGCGACAACGAGTTAAGCACCAGTGCCAGTAATTGGAAGTCACATTTAAGGGAGAATGGGTATTGGAATAATGAAGAAGAGACGATCAGTGACGCTGTTTTTAACGACGCTACCGAGCAGGACACGTTTGATTTAAGTTTACGAGCGTTTGAGAAACTGAAACAAGATTCGTTTGAAAACGGAACGAGTGTCGTCGCTCCTCCCGAAAATGAATCGTTGGCAGCCGAGAGTTTGTCAGACGGAAAATCTGAATCGAATGTTGTGACAACGGATGTTGAAAATCACGTTTCGACAAAGTCGCGAAAGGAATCGTCGAAGTCGACGGTTTCAGACGACAGCCAGCACTCGAGAGGCAAAAATGGCGGTGCTCGGAAAAGCTCATTTCACGAACCTTCTAGTCCTATTAGTTTCAATCCTTTTCCTACATCTAAATTGTCTCCTTCTAAGATTTTAGGTCAGTTAGGAAATAGCCAAAAGGTATGTGACAGTTCAAATAGCAGGAGCAGCTCCTCTCATTCCAAGACGTCGCCAACGAAGAAAAAGTTTTTTTGGTAAAAAAAAAATTAAAATGAAAAAAAAAATAATAAAATGAAAAAAAGTTGTAATGAGTTTTGCTCAATTAAAATATTTTTTGTATAAATGTTGAACGAAATGTAATGTTAGAAATTCATGGTTTACCTAAAGATGTGTAAAATGATGAGTTTGTAAAATAAAATGGAAAATAGAAGAGTGGTTGGTGTTTTTTTTAAAAGAATGTTGGTGAAAAATCTGTGGTTCGAGAGTGAATTACAGTTGGAACTCAATTGCGTCCATTAAAGTACTTTACGGTATATCAAATTTGGCGCTCTTGGGAATTTGACCAAAAGCCAGTTCTATTGAAGTAGAAATTGGGCTTTTCGGCAGTACGTCGCAGTAGGTCCGAAAGTCAAAGGCAGGCGTAAGTTCGAATTTGAAATCTGAAAAAACTCTGAAAACAATTAAATTCGAACTTATTCCCGGTTCTGGACTGGGTCAAAATAAAAATGGCGATATTAATTGAAAAATTGCTTTTATTTTTAAAAATCACTTTGAAACAATTTATTCAGCTAAAATAATTTTACAATACAATTAGTTTTTTTTTTCAAATTTAAATAATCTTGTTTATAAATTGTCGCAGTAAATGCATTTCCACTAAAAAAGTAAACAATCCTCTTAAGGCTTTGATAACTTAAATATCAATAGAACTTACTGTGCAATGTATTGTCGTCTTTAACCGTTTCTATAATAATTTTACTAATTTTTACAGTTTCTTTTCTTAATTCTCGTATATAAACTTTCATATCAGGCTGTAAATAGAAAAAAAATGTTTGTTTTGTTGCTAAACTCCTCACAAAAATCATTTTTACGTCGCTTGTCGCATTAATACCACTCCACATATCTTGAGTAATTTGCAATATTATTGGCACAATAGTTCGTACGTGGACCCGAAAGTTTTGGCCGATTGCCTGAACTACGTCAGCAATTACTGATAAGATTTTGGGTTGCAGCACCAGTTTTTTATAGTTGCAACGAGACTGGAATTTCAAAAAATAATATTTGTTCTTATTAAAACAAGAAATGGGAAACTTACCGCGAGTAATGTCAATATTTCGTCACTAAATGGTAAAAGATTGGCACCGAGAACGCGGCTGACAACACTAGTTGTATCGAGGACGGCGTCACAAATCTAAAAAAAAAAAATTAAAAAACATGTATTTTTTTAATTTTTATTTTCTCACTAGGTCATCATCGTTTTGTTTGTCACAATGTAAACCACCGAGAAGAATGACTTTAAAATCGTCCATGTATTTGAAAAATTTCTCTTTAAGTTCTGTAATTTCATTATTCAATTATTCAATTATTGTGCAGATATACTAAAGTTATAAATGTAAACAGATTAATTCACACGGATGTAAATTAATCCACTCGTAATTTTAAATGAGACAAGGCTTTTAATGATGCAATGAAGCAAAGTCGGGCAGCTGCTTCTGGAAAGGAAGGCTCAAGTCGAGCAGAAAAGCCTAACTGTTGGACGTCTACAACAACAAAACATCTCTAACTCACTAAAAAGGCCTATTTTAGACAATTGGTAAGCTAAATCAATGAAAATGGCAACATTACTCACATTTCAGACTCATCTAGAGCTTTTATTTGGTTGTTAGTAATAGACAATTCAACTCCAAATATAATTGTTCTCAGTACTGAATTTAAAAAGGGGAAAAAAAAAGAAAAAAAAAAACTTTTGTAAAAGAAAATTGCCATGACTATTGATTGAGATCGGTTGATGGGAGAGATGATAATGACAAAGGCCATGGAAGTATTTTTGCTCCAGGTCTGAACTGATACGAGTAATGAATTGAATTGTGAGGTGCAGAGAAGCCACCTCAAAGCTAAAAAAAAATGCTTCGAACTAATCACATTAGTTCTTATGATTCAGCAAATAAACTCGCATTTGATCTTTATCATACTCACCAACAGCAATAATAGAGATAAAACCAAGAATTTCAATCTTGATATTATTGTTTTTAGTTTTGTTTAAAACATCGTAAAAAAGAATCATTAAGCTATCTGCCATCGATTCGGTATCTTGAGGCTTCAGTTTTTTAAAGAAAGACTAAAAATTAAAAAAATATAAAAATATTTCTTAAAAATAAAAATATTGTAATCTACTGTAACGTACATTTAAACCAGGTAAAATAAACAAACAAATGTACTCGTGTTGCTTGAAGCCAGAAGTATCCGTTTGTTCATCATCGTCATCATAGCTTTCGTGTAAAAAATGTTTAAAGGACGATAAAACATTATCTATCATACTTTTGGTAACTTGATAATGATCCTACAAATGTAAAAAGGAATTTTAAAACAATTTTTGAGTTAATAAAATAGCCGGTAGAATTTTTAAGAGCATTGACTGTTAATCTAACGGAAATTGACAGTGTTACGTGTTTTATATCGTAATAACTTTAATAGCGTATCCCAAAATGTTTTCTAACGTGTAGAACATATAATTACGAACTTCATTCTCAATACACCTAAAAGAAATTCAATAAGTAACTATTTGTTCACATTATATCGTCTTTTTTAGCCTTTACTTCGATACTAGTATTTTTTCTAAGAGTTTATTTACAATCCTCTCGATGTATTCAATTAAACACTTCTTGTCGACTTCGATTAATGTCACGCCATCATCTTCAGTAGTTATGCAAAATTGGATGGCATTATAACACCAACCAAGTGCCTCACAAGCGATTAAAACGGTCTCCATTTCTTCGTTCAGCATCTCGAGGACCAAAGCCAAAATACACCCCAACTGTGGTTCTACGTAAACAACTTGAGCAACTATGCCTTCTCCTTCGCACAAACTTCTGACTGCAGCCATTGCGCAGCGTTTAATCGTCACATTATCGCTGGCAAGAAGCCTTGTCAAGTGAGATAGCACAAAATGAATTATTGGTTTCAAACTGTAGTAATCAGAACCTTTAAGCGCACATCCTGGGGAGATTTTAAAAAATTTATTGCTTTGCAGGGCAGCGCTCTGAACTCATTTCAAATTTATTTTCATTTCGCTCACCGAAAACCTTCAATGAAGCCACGCAATACTTCCAGTTATTACTTTCAATATTCAACGTAACAAAGTTCCACACGTAATCTAAAATGTCTTCTCCACAGCAATGAATCATAAACAACAAACATTGATACGCAGCCCATACGGATCGATTGCAACTATTATTAACATCGTCCGAATTAAATTCAGGCTGTTTAACAATCGCTTGTAACAAACTTGGCACCAAATGTGACATTGAGTTCTTGGCGAGATTCAAACAGATAATATTTGGGAAATAGTTATTTTGTTCCGAGGCGTTCCATATCCGATTATTCTCAATTTGAAATTCACTGTGGACACACATAGCTTTCTGCAAATCCTTTTCCTGTCTACTGATACAGATCCAAACTTCAATACTTTGTCTCCTGATTTCACTGTTTTCACTACTAACAGCTATTAACAGCACCTGTAGTCGCAAACAATATTTTATTTTTAAAATATAAACTCATTTAATTTACTCACATATAGTAATTCTTTTTCAACGTATTTCGCAGCAAACTTGTAATAAGACGATAATAAAAGTTCCAGGCAATTTAGTCCTCCCAAAGCACCAATTATTAAATCGCAGTTTGTCATACAATTTTTAATCAATACGCAAAGTGCACGAAGCAATGTATAGATCTCGTCCTCGTTTGCTAGTAACAAGCGCAATGCCCTCATTGATTTCTTCAATGCATTTGTTGCCTCTACGTTTACTTTTATACCACTAGAATAATTATTTATAAGTTTTATATAATTATTTTTCTAATTTTTTACTTCTTCTGTCCCATCGCATAGCAAATCGTTCTAAAGATTTTACTCAGTTGATTACCAAATACTTGTGGACACTGAAAAATAAATAAAAAATAAATAATTATTTTTTCAAACATTTTTTCGAATATTACAATTTTCTGATTCAAAGAGCCAACCGTTTCCAATGCTACCGTCTTCATAACTTCTGTGCTATTTTTATTAACGACATTATCAATTAAAGTAGTTATTAATTCAGGCCAAAAACCACAAGGTAATTCGACAGATGCTATATAAATTGCGCATTGAATTGCAGGAGGATGAGGGCAGTTAGGATGGTGAAGAACACGAGGATCACTGCAACATCTCTTTGTACTCAGCACCGCAAGAATCTGAAAATTTCTTTTTTTAATTAAATTTTTCCATTAAAAAAAATAATTACTTTAATACATTTTTCTTAATGTGATCTCTAACGGTTTTTTTAAATGACAGCCATCTTTCTTGATAGGACCTCAAAAGTTGTTTATTGTTGGCCGTTAAAGCATTTGCTAACTGAAACCCAGCGACTCGTGAAAGTTGTTCGCGATTCTCGATTTTGTACATCACATCTGACAGTTTCATTAGAAGTTTTTCCTGCAATTCATGTAACCTGGTCGTCTTTAAATATTTCCATCTTTAAATGAAACATGAAAAAAAATTAAATTTACGAAAGATTAAACAATTCTTACCATGAGTCTTAAATTATCAGTTGCTTCCTCTAAAACGAATTTTGCACCGCTTGAATCAGCTGCATCTAAAATGAAAATTTTGTAAATAAATATTATTATATAATAATTTATTTTTTAATATAACCAGCTGAGGAAATGTTTTGTAAAACATTTATTAAATCCATTTCAACTAAATCTTCTTTATTTTTTGTTTAAAAAAAGCGCAGTTATAAATAAGGAAGAAATGGATGTGGACAACTGTATTATGCAAATGTTTATATTTTATAAAGTATTCCAAAAAATTATATCTGCATTTAGAATTATGTGCGTAATTATATCTTTGTTATTGATTCTGTTTGTTGACGTCAAATTCTTCCACTAGGTGGCACTAAACGGAAGACAAGACATGTCGAAAATCGCGTGGTAACCGCTGATCCGCTGTTATTGTCTTCACGCTGGTTTCTGCCAAAGAAGTAAAGTAAGATCGATTTAAAAGTATTAAAATGGTGACTCTTTTAACTCTACCGTCGGCCTCCGAGGACGACGAAACTACGGTTTACGCTAAATTGTCAGGTAATTTGGGTTTTATTCTTTCATAAAATGGTTTGTTAATGAATTTTACGTCGTTTTAGCGCCAGTTTTGGCAAATGTGGAACCGGTGGGAAAATGGTTTGCTTTACACCATTCTCGACAACTGCGTCATCATTCATCGTCTGACAACTCCCAATCGAGCGAAGCAGAAAGCGAGGACTCCAGCGATGTTGAAATTGAACACGATTTAGATTATTTACGAAGTCTCGACCCTAAGGATTGGAAAGTAAATTAACTAAATAAAAAAATTTGAATAATATCGTGTCGAAAACATTAAAATTAATTATTTCAGAATCAAGATCACTACGCTGTATTAGGTCTACGATCTTTACGCTTTAAAGCTAGTGACGACATAATTAAAAAAGCTTGTAAGAATTTTATTTTCGTTGAATTAAGTGGCATTTTTTAATATATTTTAAATTTTAGATAGGAAAATTGTGTTAAGGCATCATCCGGATAAAAGAAGAAATGCGGGTGAAAATGTACTCGATACCGACGACGATTATTTTACGTGTATTACCAAAGGTAGATTGAATTGCTGTGAATTATGTTTGATATTAATTTTCTTTTTGTTATTTTAGCTTTTGAAACGTTAGGTAATGTTACTAAAAGAAGAGCATTCGATAGCGTCGACCCTGAATTTGATGATTCTATACCATCTTCGAATAATGTGCCCAAAGAATCGTTTTTTGAAGTGTTTACTGAAATTTTTGAGATTAATTCAAGGTAGGAGTTGGCTTTAAAAGTGGTTAAAATATATTGATTTATTGATTTATCATTTTTGTAGGTGGTCGATTAAGCAACCCGTTCCTAAATTAGGCGATATGAAAACTGATGTGAATGATGTTGATTCTTTTTATTCGTTTTGGTATGATTTCGATTCTTGGCGAGAATTTTCGTATTTGGATGAGGAGGAAAAGGAAAAGGGAGAAAAGTAGGTTTAAAATGGTTTAAGAAAAAGGGATTTGGTTTGTTTTAAATTTGGAAATTGAAAATTTTAGTCGTGAAGAGAGGCGTTGGATTGAAAAGCAGAACAAAGCTGCGAGGCAAAAACGGAAAAAGGAAGAAATGGCGCGGATTAGACAATTAGTTGGTAATTATTTCGGCACTTATTGAATTTTTAAAGGATAAGTTATAAAATATTTTACAAATTTATAGATAATGCTTACAGCAGTGATCCTCGAATTCAAAAATTTAAAGAAGAAGAGAAGCAGAAAAAATTGGCTCAAAAACGTGCCAGGCAAGAAGCCGTGAAAGCAAAAGCAGCAGAAGAAGAAAAGGTAAAGACAAGTAAATAAACATAAATTTTAATATTTATTTAACTTTATTGCTTTTGTAAATGTAGAAACGATTAGAGGCGTTAGAAGCGGAAAGAAAAGTGAAGGAAAAGGAGGAAGAAGTAGCTCGAGCTCAAGTATAAAAAAACATAAATAACATTATTTTTCGATTTTTTTGAATTTATATTTTTCCCATACTTTTAGCTTGAAGCTAGTCGAAAAGCTAAGGAAATCATTAAAAAGGCTTTGAAGAAAGAAAGAAAAGCTTTACGTACTTTGTGCAAAGTAAACTTTATTTTAGTATTTCAAATTTAAAATGACTCAAAAAATTATTTTGGTTTAGGAAAAGAATTATTATGCCAAAAGTGACACTGAACTCGTCAAGCACATGGCAGAATTAGACAAGCTTTGTGAATTGTTGTCGTTAGAAAGGTTAGTTAGAATTTATATTTGAATTTTCTTTTTTAAAGTAAATTTTTTTTCTTTCTAGCATTGAGAATATGAATAAAAGGTTAAGTAATTGTGATGATACGACGGGAAGAACAGAATTTCTCAAACAGGTAGTTTATATAGATTTTCTACGAAAACTTGAAATTATTATAAAAATTGTTTCTTTCGGTAAGGTAGCAGATTTGAATAGTGAATTAGAAAAGGAGAAGGAGCAACTTTTAGCCGCATCTCAGAAATCGAGTTGTAACAATACGAGTACAACCCATAAAAACCAATGGCCACACGATGACATGCAATTACTCATTAAAGCTGTCAATTTATTTCCGGCAGGGACAAATGAACGGTTTGTTTAATAAATTTTCGTTTCAACAAATTCTAATTTTTTTTAAATTTAATTTTCTAGTTGGGAAGTTGTGGCTGGTTATATAAACCAGCATTCGAATAGCGGTATTAAACGAAATTCAAAAGAAGTTTTGGTCAAAGCTAAAGAATTGAAAAAATTAGGTTAGATAATTTTTTTTTTTTGAATCAATTTTTTAATCGATTTTATCAATTTTTCAGACTCAGTATTGAAAGATGAAGTCAATAAACGAGCTTATAATAAATTTGAAAAGACGCAGAAACCAGTTTGCGTCAAGGAAGAATCGGAAATATCGGAACGATTTGATTGTCCAGCTGAACAACATGGCCTTAATTTAGCACCGTGGACACCCGAGGAACAACGTCTTTTAGAACAAGCGCTCAAAACTTATCCAAGTTCCACTGAAGATCGATGGGATAAAATAGCAGAGGCGCTTCCAGGGAGGAGTAAAAAGGATTGTATGAAGAGATATAAAGTAGGTGGTTTGAAATGACTTTGCTTCGTGCATTTTATTTATTTGATTTTGTTTTTTTAGGATTTAGTTGAAATGGTTCGTGCCAAAAAAGCAGTTCAAATGAATGCAACTAAGACCAAGCAGTGATGATAAATAATTGTAATGTGAAAATTAAATTTAAACAATGAATAAAATTAAATTTAAATTACTGTTACATATTTTCAAATGTGCCGGGAATAGGTTGTGAAGTC
>JAQIXT010002712.1:0-10011 GCA_034700445.1 Stenotaenia linearis | reverse complement strand
ATTTCTCTTCATTTCCAACCGAAAAAGATGTTCGTGGCACGTAGAATTCTGCAATCACAATATGATTAAATACAACCGACTATAGTGGAATTTACATTATATATAACACACTAAAAGTAGATTCACACTTGTGTTCACACTTGAAGTTAAAAGGAGAAGTAAGGAGAGGTTACCCAAGAAGCAAAATTGGTTGAAAACGTTGAAAAAACGTTGACCATGTCGTACTTTTTCAACGTGATTTTCAACGTTAAACGTTGAATCAACATTGACTCACGTCATTTCCAAGGTTTAAAATCACGTTGAAAAAGTGCGACATGATCACGTTTTTTCAACGTATTTTTTTTTCAAAAATCAATGTTAATTCAACCAATGACATTGATTCAACGTTGAATTTGCAATTGAAATAATTTCAACCAAAAATCAACGTTTATTCAACCAAAATTGTGCTACTTGGATAACTGCATTAGTTCACATTTGAGTTACCCCAAACAAGGATTTTACTGTTGATTCTTAGATCAACCTTGCTATAACTCTAAGATGAACTACTTCTCCCTACTTTTCTTACTTTTTCTTACTTCAACTTCAAGTGTGAACCTAGCTGTAGAGGTTTACAAACATAATAGGATTTTCTGAACTTTATTTTGGGACAAGTGATAGACCCCAAAAAATGTGAAAATATATTTGTGAAAATATATTTGGAAACTTCAGTTGTTTTGCAGTCTCTTCACTTTCTTTACCTCCATGAAACCCATTCTGAGGTGATGACAAAGATATGAATCGCGACACTGTGTGATTTGGTGTTGCCTGCAAAACCCCTCTCGCTATTAATCCTCCTACATGAAAAATAAAAGTTAAAGCCAAATTATAATCAATTATATTATGTCACATTAACTCTAATTATATAACTCTAACCCTGAGAATATGCAATAAGATTTACAGGACCACGATTGGAATTCATGAACTCAACAAATGGTCGCTGAAATTGCGCAACTTGAGCCCACATTGGATAAAAACTTTGAGTTCCCCATAATATTTCAATGATCTCAACCACGGTGTTTCCTTGTGACTAAAAGCAAAAATAAATAGAAAAATACGTTCCGGTACAAAATTAACTATTTTTCATTTTCCAGTTCATTTATGAATAGACCTAGCCCGTCAATACGTGAACTGGAATTGGAAATTGAATATTTTTCATTGAGAATTGACTTACCCTTTCAATTTCTTCTTTCAAAAACTCCATTCGATCAGTTACGTTGAACATAATACCATGGATAATCACTGTTGGATTGTATGCGTCTGCAAGATGAAAACAGAAGCAAAAAATGATGAAGTTTATAACAGCAGACATTTTGTGTGACTGTTTTGGACAGATTTAGCAGTGTTTGTGGAAAAAAATGTAAAATGTAATTGCAATAAAATACAACTCGGAAATCCTTAGTTGTGGAAGTGTTATGAATATTCTGTTGTACTTAAAGTGGGTTTCACATCCTTTATTGCGGTTGCTTGTGTATGTGCGGCTTCAAAGAATTGAATTGCAGTTGCTAAAATCGTGGTCTGTGTTTCAGGAAGGAAGAAGTGTAGATGTTATTGAAAATTTTATGGTTATGTAAGGTTGAACAAAATAAAGTCAATGCCCTGTTATTATACCAACAACCGGACAGCTGTCTCCTCCAAATAAAGTTGCTCTCCGTTCTTCCCAAACCCTAATTAAATTTGGAATTTCATTCCACCAATTTCAGCAATTTTTGAAATATGATGATGTCCAATCTTGAGAAAGAGGCTCTCAAGAACAAACTATCTACATCAGATAATTTTTGCTGGACCGACTTTAATCCGGTCTTCAGAGCTGTGACTTTTAAGTTAAAATGACCAAAACAAGTGTAAAGTGATTAAAATAATTTTGTATAAGAAATTGGATCAGTAAAATGTATTTAAACTTTTGTGAATAAGTTGGACTTTTCTGCCTAACTCCAGCGTGCAGTAAAAAAAAAAAAGAAAAAAAGTCACCTTTTTTCATTTTCCAGTTCATTTATGAATGGACCAAGCCCATCCACAAATGTACTAGAATTGGAAGTTGAATATATTTAATCGAGAATTGACTTGTTGGTACTCCACCTAGCTCCAATGTCATTTATACAGACCTCAGACAACAATGAAATGTCGGATAAATCAGAAAAACACAAAACACAAAATAAATGCCAAAAATATATAAGTATTTAATATTGCATTTCCAAAAATATAGTATGGAACATTTAAACAATCAAAAAATAAAACTAAGTATTCAACTCGATACTTATAAAACTAAAAAACTTAAAAAACAATAACATAATCTACAACTCGATTCTTTGCTAACTTTAAAAAACAAAAACAAAAACACTTTCACAACACAATCTTCAACTTGAAACATTGCGAACGGTAAAATCCTCAAAGAAAAACCAACTCCACCTTCAGAACAACACAATCACCAACCAAATACTTGGGCATCAACTCCTCAATGGCGAAAAACATCTTTTCCCCCTTCGAGATGGTGCTGAACTCTTTCGACGGACCTGGAATCAAACATTTCCTTCTTGGCATCACAAATTCGTAATTATCCTGCGTGTTTGATTGGTCAACCAAAATAAACTTCAATTTGAACTGACATGGCCAGTTGAGGTGGGCATCAAATTCGCTCTCGACGATTTGAAAATAAATCGATAAATATCGCCCTCTTGCTTGGCCCAGTCCATTTGGACAGAAGAGGAGACACAGTTTGTAGCCCTCCGTGTCGGAATAAAAATATTCGCTGAAGATTATCTCCTTTAAACCTTTTTCAGCATCCCGGCGATATAAGGAGTAGTTATTAATCGTCCAGGTGTGGGTGAAGGAGTTGTGGAAGTGAAGAGGTTTGCAACGTTGTTGTCTGGATTGGTTGGGCTTGTAGTAGGGCGGTTGCTTCTGGTAAAAGCCTGGGTGCATCCAACCTGGAATGAGTGAGAATTTTGATTTTAGTTTTATTTTTGGTAACTTTTTTTGAATTTTTAATGGTTTCGTACATTTTTTTTTCTATTTTGAATGAGATTTTATAATTTTTTTAAATTTTGAATGAGATTTTATAAATTTTTTCGATTGTAATAAAATTTTATAAAATATTTTATCTTTTGACAAAATTCTACAAAATTTCATTAAAATTTTATTTTTAACGATATTTTATTGATTTCTTTAATTTTGATGAGATCTTATGATTTTTTTTAAACTTTTTAATGAGGTTTTATAATTCCTTTTTGACTTTTTAATGAAATTTTATACATTTCATGATTTCTTAATGAAATTTTATAATTCCTTTTTGACTTTTTAATGAAATTTTATACATTTCATGATTTCTTAATGAAATTTTATAAATTTCATGAATTCTTAATGAAATGTTATAAATTTCATGAATTCTTAATGAAATTATATAAATTTCATGAATTCTTAATGAAATTTTATAAATTTTTAATGAATATATATATTTTTAATCAACTTTTTGATATTTAAGAGAAATTTCATTAAGTATTCAGTTTGCAATTGATTTTTATATTATTTTATATATTTAAAAAAAAAAAAAAAACAATTTAAAATTTTTACTCGTTTCTTACGTGAATTTACAATTTAATTCCTATTGAACTTTTCTTTCCAAAAAAACATATCTTTGTTAATATTTTTAAACAAAAATATTCGAGTTTGATTTCAAAATATTTCATTTTAAATGAACTTTTTCAATTTTTTAAATAAAATTCATCACTTATTAATATTAAATTCGTCACTTGAAATTTTTAAATATTTAGTAACATTTCCGCTAAATTTCACTAATTTTTCAATTACCATTAGAAAATTTCACGTAAAAAAACATCCTTTAATGAAATATTCAATTAAATATCATTAAACATCTAAATTTAATAAAAATCCACAAATTCGCCTGAACAACACTATCGCCATCTTTCATCTTAAATACTAACCAATCACTTGCTCATTTCCCTCGTCATTTCCATGACTACCGACGTTAACAGGAACATGGTAACGCTCAACTTCTCTTCCTCTTTCATTTCCATGACTGCCGACGTTAACAGGAACATGGGAACGCTCAAATTCTCTTCTACTTTCATTTCCATGACTGCCGACGTTAACAGGAACATGGGAACGCTCAACTTCTCTTCCACTTTCATTTCCATGACTACCGACGTTAACAGGAACATGGAAACGCTCAACTTCTCTTCCACTTTCATTTCCATGACTACCAACGTTAACAGGAACATGGGGGGAACGCTGAATTTCTCTTCCACTCGAATTGCCACCAAAATTCTCATTTTCTCGAAAATGATTCTGAAATATTCAAAAAAAAGTTAAAATTTAAATCCACACAAAATAAATAACACTTACAGTACTAAACTCGTTAACAGTCACAAACTTTTTATGGAGAGGGCATACACCTTCCCCGTCACTCAAGAAAATACATTGTTGACAGAAAAAGTGCCCGCAACTCACTGTGACGGAAATTTCATCCGTCAACTGCACAAAACAACTGAAAAATTCAAAAAAATTAATTAAAATTAACTCAAGTTTTATTAAAATAAATTGAAAAATGTTATTTTATCATTTTTAACACGACATTAATTGATAATACCTGTCACAGCGAACCATTATTGACCGTAAATATTTGTTTACTTTCGTCGACGGTGACAAATCGCGAGCAAAAGCAAAACGAGTGTTGACGAAGCTCGCGCGCACTATCCGATAATCAATTAAGTCGATATTTTTATTCTTATTTTTTAGTTTTAACTATGAAATATGATTACTCTTTGTATAAAACCAATTAATTATATACTAGATTTAATTTTTATCATACAAAATAATTTCAACTACTAAAATATGAGACCAGATATTTGCCAGATACGATATCGATATAATTAATAAAGCTATAATCGATATTTATATTTTTTTAATTTATTTATAAATACATTAAACCTATTATTTTTAAATTAAAACAATTATAGATTTATTAATTTCAATTTTAACTCCAACAATTGTATCTCCATTTGTGACCGGTTTTGACGGAAGAATAAAGATGCAAACAAAGATGGTGTCAGTCGAAGCATGGATAAACGTAAAATAATAGCTTAAAATCACGACTGACCTTGTTCTCCGATTGTTTCGTTCTGTTTTAAATTAATATAACGCTTCAACTAACAGATGATACCATTATTTTCTTCCTCTTCCGCGGAAATTGTAATCAGAGTGTGAAATTGAATTTCCTTCCTGCTTTTGCCTCTGAAAAGTAAGTTTTTTGTTTTGAATGAAATTTTATGAATTTTTTCAATGATTTATCTTTAATTTCAAATTATATAATGGTAAAAGACGTAAATGAAGACAATTTCCTGGTCAGTGAAAGGCATAATTTCATGCTGTTTTGTGTAACAAACGCAGCATGAAATTCCCATGCATCCTGCTATTACATTTCATGATAATAATGAAAAAAATAATTTTTAAAATTATCATTAATGATGTCAAACGAAAGCTCCTGGTTTCCCCTGATGATGTCCGGGGAGGCGGGGGTCAATGTTTTCATTTCCTTTTTGTTCGTTTTTGCCGTGGTTTTTCTTTTCTTTCACTTTTTCGTTTTTGTTTTGTTGGTTGCCCCTGCTTTCATTCGAATTGTGGTCACTGAATTTTTTTTCAATTTGTAACACTTAATTAAGTTTTGGAGTTTCAATTTTTATTTTTCTCTGCTTGTTTTGGCTATGACTTTTTTCTCTTCCACTCTGGCTTTCTCATTTTGAGGATTGACTTGAGTTTAAATTGATTTTAATTATGGCGAACTGCTTTATCCAGTGGAATTGCAATGGGCGTTTCCAGATTCATTTTCCGGTAGAATTTTTTCATCGGAATCTCATTGGTTAATATGACCTGAAAAAATGTTATATTAATCAGTTTGTATTCATATTGCTTGTGTTTGTGTATTGGAGACATGTTTATCTTCTGATATATTTAATTTTCCTGGTTATGCTGTTTTTTGTTCAGGTAACAATGATGGCCTCGGTGGTATAGCAATAATGTTCCAGTTGTCGTCTTCACATTGCTTGCCTTTATTACGTTATTGTGCTTTGTGGTGTTAACATTTGCTTGATCTGTTACGAATAAATGGTGTTTTGACCTTGATATTTATTGAATTTCTATTCACTGGATCGACTTCTGTTCGCATCCACTACAATATCGGAAGTGATCTGTGATTGATCTTGCTTGCCCATATATACTTGGCCACAAGCAAGTATCACGTCACGTGATCATATCGCTACCTTGACATATACAAAAGATCTGAAGCTATTACGTCATCACGTAACATGATCTATATTTTTGCATTAGCACTATATTGTTTTTTCCTCCAGCAGGTTTAGGGATCCCAATCCGGATATATTCAATCCGGAATATCCGGATAATTCGCCATATATATGGTATTCGATTATCCGGATTATTTTCCCAAATGTTCGGATTTTAAAAAATATAATTTTTAAAATTAATTTACGCACTTTTGTTCTGTTTACAACTGTCTAAACAAGGTCACATGTGTTTACCCTCCCCCCCCCCAGATATAATATCTATGACGTAATGAGCGGCCTAAAGGAATCTTGGCATTTGTTAAACAAGCGAGTTTGGGCGAACTATTGGTAAAATGTGTAGCAAAAGATGGTTTTTCAATGCTAAGAATTACTAATTCCGAAGCAATTAAGGAATTCGTTGAAAATAGAGGTTATAAAATGCCTCGAAGCCAAACTACTGTACGAAAGCTTATAGTTGACTTCTATGAAATCTAACAAAATGAGCTAAAGGAAAAATTAACGACTTTGAAGTTGGACAAGTGTAAATTCAGTATAGCCGTAGATGAATGGACAGATATTAATGTAAAACGATATTTGAATGTTACACTTCACGGAAAAAGTGTTTGCTATAAGCTAGGATTAGCTAAAATTAAAGGTTCATGTAATGCTGAATCTACTGAGGAATTATTTGAGGCAAAATCAAAAGAATTTGGTCTCGATTTTCTGACACAGCAGGGTCCATACATGACGGTGCTACAGTTATGCAAAAGTATGGAAGAATAATGCTAGGTTCACACTTACGTTCACACTTGATCGTAACGTAACTTAAGAGAGAGAGGTATGGTGCATTGTGGGATACTAAGTGCCTTAAGTGCTAATTCAACTCTGAGTTGAATTAAGCAGTAACGTAACATTTCATGTTACTTTCAGCCAATCAGCAACTGCCTTGCTTTGAGCTGGACACGCCACTTTGTGTGCAGCTATCTCATTGGTCAACTTGAACAAGAAACAGCTGGCAAGTGTAAACACACTCAAGTTACAGTTAAGTCTTAATTTGTTAAGTTAACGTTAAATTACGTCAGGTGTGAACCTAGCATAACAGTAATAATCACTGATGATGCGTCACAAACCAGACATGACTTTTAATCGATATATACAAACTAAAATGGCAATGAAACTAGTAGCTGGGCATCACAGCTTACTAGAAACTCCAATTACTCCATTTTGAATGGCTATTTGTACATGGGAAAGCTAATTTTAGTTCAAATATCCCAACCGTGTACATACGAATCTACATAAAACGAATCCGCGTAAGTCGGGGACTTGCTGTACATTGTTTCCTTCTCCAAACTAAATTGGGGGGAAAAATCCTATCTCTCTACCTCCTCGTGGTCCCCCTGGGTACTTCACCTGATGTGATGCTAAAGAGAGCTCTGATGCCTTCGATTGAGTTGGGGTCATGGTTTTTCTATTCCTATTGTTGGTTTTCTGCCATGGCCTTCTCTTTTGCCTGGCTTTCTTTCTTTTCACTTTTTGGTTTTTATTCCGTTGGTTGTCCCTGACTTCATTCGGAGGTATTAGCGTGCGAGACTAGTTATATCTGTTAAAATTTAGTATTGTGTAAATATTTTGAATTCTGTAAAGTTTTTGAATTGTGTAAATTTATTGTTATTGTGACAAGTCGCGTATGGCTTTTGCAGCTGCTGGCGACCTTAAGCAATACCCTGCTTTGCCTTGCCAAACTAAATTAAGATATTATGACAAACAGTTATCTTAACACAAAATAATTATACCACTGCTACCTTGTTATTATACAGGCCAGAATTCCTTGGTCCAGTCTTTCCTGCATTGTCAAGGTTATTTTTTCATTTACACAATGCAGACCTTGACTGCGCATAACTTTTTACACGCAAATGGAAAGCCCTAATCTCAAATTCCTACTGCAAAAATTAGTAAATATAAAATTGATTTCTTTTCTTGGATTTCATAACAAACAAAAAGTAATAACTTTTTAACCAACATTTTCTTCTAGACATTGAATAACCAGTTTTAATCAAAGGTTATGTGAGTTGTGGCTAGGTCACCAGGACAAGTGTTCTCAAAAGAGAAAAAAATAATTTCGTGAGGAATCAATGCTAAACCTAATTGAGGAATTAATCATCTGTATAGGAATTGGGTTCAGAGGGATTCTTCACCAGCAAATTATGTGGCTCTTTTGTAGATGCCTTCAACTTGGAACAAATATCCAAATCATTGACACAATTTTCCTCCCAAATAACATGTCATTGAGTGTGTAATTCAATGATTATATTTCCTTCACATGATAAACCTATAATTTGGTTTTGTTGTGAAATGTGGCTAAACTCAACATCTTGGATTTTCTTTCTTTTACGAATTACAGTTGACTCCCGATTATCCGGGGCAGTCAGGAAATTGATTGCCACGGATAATCAAATCCCCGGATAATCTGCAAATATGAAATTATGCATTATAATAATTCATAAGCATTAGGATAATACATTAAAGACATATACTCAAAAGTACATAAGCAAATGCAGTTGAAGTGATGAAAAAGAAGAAAAAAAATCGTTTTTTTGCATCATCACTGCTGTGAAAAATTTGAACTTCACTAGTCTGAGACTTGAACTAAGCCAAATTAAGTCTCTGATATGTTACAGACATATTTGGCCTTCGGAGCCTAACCTAACTTAAAATTTTAGACACGGATAATCGGCTTCACGGATAATCCGCACACAGTTAATTAAAAAGTAAATAATTGCAAAATTAGAAGCATAGAAAATTATAAACTTAATTAATTATAAAAATCAACAAAAATTCATAAAATTTGAATTCTATTGCACTTACACTATTTTTTGGCAAAGTGAGAAATTCAACTTAACCCAAAATAAATGAAATAATAATAATGAAATGTTAGAAATGCACACACAAACAAAATAAAATAAAGCTACCATTTCTCGCTTGCCTTTCTGTATAGATGCAGTAACTAGTTTTATCTGCTTGTAATAACAAAAATTAGAGTAAAATAAAATAAAATTAGAGTAAATAAAATTATTTAAATAAACTAGATGAATTAATGTTACAATATAATTTTTGAAGAAAACTTAATTTAATTTTGAATTTAATTTCTTCAATTATGGCAAATTTTGAAATGTGATGTTCCATCTTGAGGAAGAAGCTTCTCAACAAGGCATACCTTGTAAATGGTTCAGATTTCGCTGATGCACTTGTGTCACACAGAAAAAAATGGCACTTGACATTTAGTCAAAACATCCAAATTATTGTTTGCTTCAACAATAATTTGACTAAATGTATTGTTCGTTTTAATATATTATGGTTAAAATAAACCAAATATTATTTGATTCAACAATTTCTTAGATGGGATTTTTTCAGTGCGGGTCTATAAATTGCTGACTATAATACTTTACTTTAGGTTGATCATTATTTATGACAAATCAAATACAAAATGAGATTTTCTTAGACCAACTAAAAATCATGTATTGGATGTGCGATTGCCACTAGTGTCGATAATGCTGACACAATGGCTGGTATGATTAAAGTGAAGCAAAAGCTCCAAAAGTGAACAAGAGCTCTTACCATTGAAGTAATGTGATTCTCAAAGCTTTTGCTAAAGACTTCATTGTAAATCCACATGAATAAA
>JAQIXT010002711.1:0-10017 GCA_034700445.1 Stenotaenia linearis | reverse complement strand
GGGTAGAAATTACTATTCTTACATTTAAAAATTCAAAACTCATATGCAGTAAATCATTTTTATTGCATTGAACAATTCATTTAACACATAAAATATATATTCAATTTTCATATGCATTTAAATATTCACAATATATTAACTTAAAACTTCAATTTTTAGAAAGTAACATCAAAATATTTTATTACAAAGATCCAACAAACAGGAAAAGCGAAAATATTTTCATGTTTTTACACGCATAATTCAGTTTCACAATAAACTGAACACAATTCAAAGAATCCAAAATTTAATTACTCCGAACAGAACTGCGGCGTCGGCAACGCCTAAAAAAACGTCTCTCATTTGGCGAATTCTGGATAGTAGTCATGAAAGTTGTATCCTCAAAAAATGAACTCAAAAAACCGCGGCGACTACTTCCATAATACTCCATTTTCAATTCCTAAATTACAAAAAATATAAAAAATAAATAAAAAAACATCGAATCTCTAATTTTGTATTGCTTAGAAATACCCTACGTCTGAGCTCTCAGAGTTAAAGTCGGTCTTCTTAGCTCGAATTGTTATAAATGGATGCATTAAACTTATGGTATACGTTACACCATTAAACGATATAATTTTAGGTCCATTATGTTGAACGAGATTAAATTTAGCAATAACTGAATTCTCCCTCGATTTGACATCGCCGCCAAATCTCACCTGTAAAATATTTAAATTTTAAAAATTTTATATTTTTATATAAATTAAAATTCAATTACCATTTTTTTCGTGTTATTTATTTCACATTTTTGACTTTTTGAGGCATAGTCCATTCGAAGTTCCTCCAAACTCTTGTCTTCGTATTCTTTCATGACAGTTATGCATTGATGCTTGACGTTAATATTAGCATTCAATCCATTTTTAAACACGGTATCAGTGCCACGGACCGGATTAAATTGGACTGCCGGTTGTTTCAATGCGCTTCTAAGTGCTGCAATAAAATTAAACGAAAAATACATTAAATAACACATCAACTCAAAATTTAAAATTTTTTTTACTGCTCGTATCCATACTGGAGCCAAAAATAACTGGAGAATGTCGGTTTATCCTGAATGGATTTCCATCGTTGACATTCCAATTCGATTCATTCGCAAAAATAGACGAATTAAAAGGTTTGGTGTTCGAGAACACCGCATTGCAATTATCCCAGGGATCTCGGCTCACCGCTTCCTGTAACCATTAAAATAATTAAAGAATTTAAAACGAAATAATCAAACAAGTGATAACTTACAACTGCATTGTCGCCCTCCTTTATAATCTTTACGACAACGCGACTGTTAGTGAAACTAGTAACAAAAGTTACTCCATTCAGAGTCGTTTCATCTTCTCCAAATACAGGAACTGGGAACTTAATTGTCGTTTCATTTCCACCATTATCTAATCCTGAAAAAAACATTAAGTTTTAAGAAGAGAAAATTTTAAACAAGTCCAATGTACCTAGATTTGAATTAGTTCGCCTCGGGATTGGCATTAAAACTTCCGGCGGCCAAATACTAGTGTTTCTAGACGGCTGAAAAAATCTCTCGGAATGCAAGTCCAATCGAGTGTGAGGGTGGGTATGTGTAAATCCCATGGACATCGGTCGAGACGAGTTGGCGAAACCTAAAAATTAAATTTTATTACATTTTATTAAAATTTAATTTTGTTAAATTAAAATTTGGGTCTCGAACCAGTAGAAAATACGTTTGGAGGAGTCGCAAACGTTGTGGTCGTTGGGTTCGAATTAAAAACACTTCTCTGTGACGTCCCACTGCTACCAAAATTTAATGGATTCGAAAAGGTCACAGGTGAACTCGACGTGTTTCCGAATTGGAACGAACTCGTGCCTATTTTAAAACAAAATTTGTTTAAATTACTTCCAATTTAATTAAATCTCGATACATACTTGATGTTGTGTTTTCACCAAATTGAAACGGCGGTGCACTTGGAGCTGAAAATAAAACGTTAATCGAAACCAATTTAAATATTACATTATACGAAACTCACGAACAAAAGTAAAAATAGGAGAATTGTTGAAAGGGCTTTCTTCTGCCATTGTGCTTAATCGATGAAATGAGAATGAGAAATGTGTATCTAATCACTTGCCTTGATCAAACACGCTAGAACATGTTAGAAAATCTCTGGCACATGACTTGCTGCTGAACTACTCTGGAAAGGTTTATTCAAAAGGAGGGTAAACTAGTTGTGACTAATCCTTGTAAAGATAATAAAATATCTATTTTACCCCTTTTTTGAATTTAAATATAAATTATTTTCATATCTTTGTTTACATTTTGATTTCTATAATAAATTTGCATAAATTAGAGGAAAAATTAATTACCACTATAAAAATAAAAATAAAAATGACCGTATAAACTTTATTCCCAACATTTATCAGCTACAACAATCTTTATACACGGAAATTTTACTACCAGCCAATTTATTAACTAATTTTAACACATCATTTTCAATTTTTTCACTTTTAAATTCAACAATAATCGGTTTTTTACCCTTACATTTTTTAACCTCAACCTTCAAAATATCACTTATCTCTATTTCATACCCTAATTTCTCTTTTAAAAAATCAACAATAACATTTTTACCACTATCACAGCCACCAAGACCCAATATTACAATCCTACAATGCAAATCTTCATCTTCTAATATATTTCTCCGTCTCATTCTTGTAGTTCTAGCAATATTCATCAACCTACGTACACCCTTTGACACCTCTTTCATTTTAATGCTTATTCTTTCTTGCATTATCATTGTTTCTTGCAGCAACTTGACTGTCTGCGAAACTTCTTTATTCTAAATGCCATTTTCCGATAAAACCTTTATAATATCTTACCTTATATTGATTTACGCTGGAAGCAGAAAAAACGCTGCTCTCTTCTGCACTATTCCTAACTTCAATCAATTTTGGTATTTTTGTACACAAAATAAAAAAAATAAAAATAAATAAAATAGAAACAAATAAAACTCACTATTATTATTATGCGATGAATGATTTTTACATTTCCTTTTGAAATTAACAAAATCAATTTCGTGTTTATGGTCTTTTGATAAATAATCCTCCATTCTTAATTCCTGAAAAAAAAAATTTTAAAAATCTCTTTTGAACTCGTAAAATGTAAATTACTTACTTCAAAACTCTTTGTTTCATATTCATCCATTATAGTTATACATTGATGCCTTGTGATTACAGTTTTTAATTTCTCACCAATTATTGCGGAGTCTTTACCTTCAATGCATCTAAATTTCACTTTAGTTCCAATTATGCAATCTAAAAAAATTAAAAAATCTGAATTAATAAAAAAAACATCAGAAGTAAATGAGAACTTTCACCAATATTCCTCTTGAATCGTAACTGCATTACTCCATTTTTTTCAACTGTTTTTGTATCAAACCCTTCAACATAATCTTGAAATCTCAGTTCCTAAATCAAACCTTATTATTACAAAATAAATTAATACTTAACTCTTTCATTACTTCAAAACTCATTCTCTCGTATTCTTTTGAAATTGTAATGCACTGGTACCTTATCATAACCTGAAGATTATTTCTATCTTGAGCACATTCATAATCAACAACAGGAGTGAATTTTATTGAAGTTCCAATTGGTTCAATATCCAAACCTAAAAATAGAGTTCCAAAAAATAAAATAAAACAAAATAAAGCATTTCACTGCAAGAAAAAGTGGATCTACAAACAACTTGAATTATTTTCATTTTACTGTGAAAATTTCTAACGTGAAAACCCACTTTTTCTTGCAGTACATTAAAAACAAACAATTACTCGGTGATTCTTCCGAAAAATCAAAACCATTCGACTCTTGCATTTCTTCTGAGGAACTTTTAAAACATCCATAACCAAAAGTGAATCCTTTACCACCACGGTTATTAACATAATCCTCCATTCTCAGTTCCTAAAATCAACAAATCATCAATTACAAACATCAAATTCAAACATAATCAAACATACTTCCAAACTCTTTGATTGATACTGCTCCATAACAGTTATACACTGAAGTGTCGCATTCACTATCCTATTAACTCCATCCACAACCACAACATCAGACACAGTCACCGGTTTAAATTTAACAAAAGTCCCGATTTTATAATCTGAAAAACAAAACTTTAAATCCAATAAACCAACCAAAAACAAAACTTACTTGCATCATTTCCATTCACATCCCCAGCAAATGAATTTAAAAAAAACATCTCTCTATTAAATACAAAGATTTTGCAATTTGTATGACATTTCAAAATTTTTCAAAAAACAACATCAGATCACAAAAGTGTTATCAAAAATCTAATTTACGACCGAAATTAGATTAATATTTCATTATTACGTAACAATACATTTGTTTACATTATTTCGCAAGGTCGTGGAGCCTTGAAAAGGAAGCTGGGGAACTGGAAAGTAAAATATTTCATTGCGAGTGTGGAAAAGAGGGAAATTTTTATTACTACACATCTGCATAGCACACGGTGAATGTTCAATGCACAGAAAACACCAATCAGACTTGAGCCATGGGCGTTGCGCTTCACTGTTGACTCGTGTGGGCGGCTGGGCGCGTGGGGAGTATCTCGAGCAGAAAAGAAATGTCCTCGTGGTTGGTTTCGTCCATGCAAATCAGCCGTTTAAACTTCGTTTCGTAATCAGATTAGACAAGCCCGAGTCCCCACGTCCCTAGGGAGGGAGCCAGCCACCCGGCTGATTTCGAATGCAAATTTTCATTCCTGGATGGACTGTGGTGCTAAGCATCTATATACCACGTGTGCAGTGACAACTTCCAGAGACATTGGTCGATACATTTTTATATATAGAATAAAAAAATTTTTTTTTGCAAAAAAATTGAGAAAACGTAAACAACTGTGGAATAGCAAAGCATTATTGATAAATGAGTTAAATATTAACATGTATTTGTTTGTGAATATATTGACGTAGTAAAAAAGTGGAAAACAAGGCGTATTTCCATGGTGATGAGGAGTCGTTTAATTGAGTTTGCGCTGTCGTGTCTTCTCTTTGCCGATGTGCCGGACTCCGCGTTCGCCTTAATTGAACCCGATGCTTATGACACTTATCTCAACGAGTGAACGCGTTCTTTGCCAGATTATTTCCGGCCGAGCACATGCCACACAAACGTGCACTTTTATTTCATCTGCGCAAACGCACGACAGAAATGAAAAAGTTATAAATAACTCTTTTAACACATTTTACAACCCCCAGAGTGGTCAAACACCCCTTTAAATCGTGGTCAACTGTGTATGTGTAATATGTTTACAATTTATAACGCGCGCTTAAAAGGCAAAAGCAACCCCTTAAAACCGATTCGCTTCGCTGCACATCATCTAATCCGAATCCTCCAAATTCCCTTATAAAAAAAAAAAAAAAAAAAAAAAACTTTCACGTGACATTTAAGCCCCGACACCATTTTTTTCTTTTAAATTTCGGGTTTCGAGTAAAGGGGCGATTTATTCCGAGTGATAACAGCGCTCCATTTAGGCGTCTGTAGTCTTTGTCGCGAGGGCGGACGTGGAGGCGGGGTCCTATTAGGAGCTAACGTTGATGGATGCCAGGCGGCCACTATAATTCACGTGCAATGGCTGTCGTAGATCTGCGCTAATAACCTGACGATGGCCCTGCACGCGCAAGCGGTTGAGGGAGGGGAATGGAATGGAGGAAAGAGGCATTTTCCATTCACTGACCCCCCCGGTGTGATATCGAGCATTTTAAAAATTCAAAAACCCGATGCAAAAAATATTTTCAAAAATTCATTTCCAACTTTGTAAACAAAAATTCTTTTTTTGTTTATTTATTTATTTGTTTTGGGGGTAAAACGTTGAATTTTTTTCTCCTCGTGACATTAGCCAATAGTAGTTTTGGCTCATTAATCTGGAAAAGAGCCAGCACAAGTGGGGTTGTTGTTTGAAATGACCTCACAGACCCACGACACAATCGCTCTGATTGGTTGACAGTGGAAAATGGGAGGGGAGTTCATCTTAGTGAAGTTCCTCCAATGACAGTAGAGTGGAGGGATTTTTTTTTTTTTTTTATTTTTTTCACCACAGTGCACTGCAGAGCGAAATAAAATAAAAAATAAGAAAATAAAATAAAAAGAAGGGGTAAAACAATAAAAGTGAAATCTGTTTACTCGCTTATAATCTTATTTCGTGTTAGTGGATTAACGAAATTAAAATTTTACACTTTTCATGAATGTTTAACGAGAATAATAAGAAAACTCATTTTCACAAATTTATATTTATTGTATCGAATACGTCACTACACAAATATATCCAGCATGCACTAATTTATCAATAATAGTGTACAAACTCAGATTTCCAGTCAAAACCAAAATCAAATTAAATATGAGCAATATGAGCTACCTAAGCATCGATAACAGGAAATGTCAAAGGCGCCATTTTGTGGTTAAAACTTACAAGCAAAAAAAAAGAAAAATTCACCAAAACAAACGTGAAATGCACACGAAAAGTATTAAATAGACTATATAACATTAGAAATTACCCGCTTGCACTCAAAATAAACTGTTCATTCATAATTTAAGATGATTTCTACCTTCTAAAATATAAAGGAACTGTTTGCACATACTAAAACGATTATATGCACACATTAATTTCGAATTTCTTTTTATTTTCTAGCTGTGTGCACGGCTGTTCCCGTATAAGGCGCTTTGACTAAATTCTTTAATTTCTTAAGCTATTATGATTCTCCAATTATTTCGTCACATTTCGTCGCACAAACGAGGTTTTCTTCTCACAGTTCGTTGAAAGTAAATTAAAGCCGAATCAACTAATGATATGTTCATCACACGATTTTAAAACGGATCAAGTCGATATCAATCGCACAATGGAGCGCCGTGACCAATAACACTCTAATGAGGCATCGCCTTCAAATTCCCGTGATTCATTGCCAAAGGGGAGAGACGGACGATCACAGCTACCAATTCAATTGCATCATTGATTATTTATCAAAATGTATCGCTGTCACGGCACCAGTCTTGCCCCATCCCACTTCGGTGACATCACGAAACCGAAAAATCATAAAAAATTAAATCAAAAAAAAATTTTTTTTTTTCTCTCAAATGGAAGTCCGTGGAATCCGTGGACCGAGATGCGCGGCGCACGAGTCCACCGGTGGCCATCCTCAGAAGATCTGCGCCGATATGTTTGCTTTCGTGTCGGCGGGGGTGAGGGCGTAAGCGGGCGGTGGCGGGTTCAGCACTCCCGAGAAAGGTCCCGTGAGCCCGGCCGGTACCACGTGAGCCGACAGCGATTTGTGCTGCTGCTGCGAGCAGGGAGACGTGGACGCGGTCACCCACTTGCCCGGCGTGTCTGAAGCCGCGGAAACTTTACCTTCGAAAGAGAGAGACACGTTTATAATTGTGTACAATAGAGAATCACACAAGGCACCAGTTTCCATTAACGTCATGCCCTCACACAGTTGACATTAATTGATATAAATGCGTTTCACTTTCCCATTTTCCAAATTAAAACGTCAAAAGAGAAAACGCAGGCAAAATGCTTCATCTTCGTCAAGAAAATCAAGCAGAAACAACTCTGATTAAAAAAATAAAATAAAATAAAAGCAAAAAAAAAAATAAATAAAATTTTATTTCAACAATTGACACTTGTAAATATAGTTTTGTATCGTTAAGGGCGTTGAGAAATTGAAAAATCGGTGACTTTTATCATTTTATTTTATATAATCGTTTGAGAAATTCGATTTAAGTTTTGGGATAAAAAATGAGCGCGAGTCGCAATCATCTCGGTTTGATTGCAATGAGAAATAGCGTAGACTCGACAAGATGACATTCACTTCATAAAGACGTGCTTACCCGCCCCTCTCCTGGGCACTGAATGAATAATTGAAGCGTTTTCTTCCAACTCCACACGTCGCCATTTTGCTCGGTGCGAATTTTCAATTGCGACTGCGCTTTAATGAACTGCGGAGTGGTATCGCTTAAAACAAATTAAAAACAATATTTTCAAATTATATTTACTCGCGTGGATCTCGTGAAAGCGTAGTGTGATCCCTCGGCTACCTTCCAATTTTGTTTTTATGGAACGCGGGCTACGCCAATCCACCGCGTACGGCTTCGTCAATTCCCCGCGGAGATCACATCGATTGTCGGCCGAGCGAATAGCGCTGCAATGCGCAGACATTCATTGCATTTGCACAGCGGCAAAGCTGGCAGTCGATAGACAATTGTTATTATTGTGGCAGACGGAAAGGAATTGGACAATTTGTTCGGAATTAGTCGAATAAATCGAATCTGGCTAATTTCTCATTGCCAAAACGAGTTTTTATTTTCAACGTTTGTTTTCTGTTTGTAGATGGAGGTTTGATTTAGTGTGTGGGGTTATGAGTTTGTAATTGAATGGGGTTTTAATTTTTTTTTTTGGAGTGAATTTGAATTTCTTGTTTTGTTTTATAGGTTTTTCATTAAGTGGTTAATGGGTTATTTTGGATTTAGAGCTTTTTAAGGCTTCTATTAATTAAAAATAGTGTTTTGGGGTTTATTTTTAGTGAAAAAAAGAGTATTTAGAGCTTATTTTGCAATAAAACTGAATCTGTATTAAAAATAGAATGTTAACCTTGTTTTACATTAAAAACGGCCTTTTCAGGCCTTGTTTTGCATTAAAATTAGCATCTAAGGCCTTAATTTGCCACTAAAATCAGCATTTTAAGCCTTTCAAAGTACAATTTCCTCACATTAAAACCCACAAACAAAATTTCACTTACCAAAAACCCCACCAAAACAATTCACCTTCACCATTATTATTTCCATGTCACCATCCAACCTCAAGGCAACCACCACCCCAACCCCCACAAAACCCAATAACAAAACACAGTGGCAAAAAAAAAAAAAAAAAAAAAAAATAGAACCCATTTCCATAAACAGATTAAATATTTATAAACACGAATAAGATAATACTATAAAACCATCGCGCCTCCACACAAAAAAAAAAAAAAAAAAAAAAATAACATTTCCCCTTCATATGTACAAAATAAATAAGATGAATAAAGGCAGGCAAATAATCGCCTTTTCCTCGCTAATTCCCATCGGCCCCTAGCTTAGGTCGTCCCCGCGGCACCTTACTTCATCATCTTTCTTTTTATTTCCTCTCGTCATATCGGAAAGCATATAGATTTCATTATACACATACAACAGACCGAAAAGGTGGCGGGCGCGCCCTCTTTGCAGCCGAAATCTCTTAATTTGATTTCGGGTCCCTAACTGCGCCAGATCGTTCAAGGCGGCGCGAGTATGGCGCACGATTGGACTCCCGTGACGATTCGAGGGCACGTGTGAAGAATTTATGGCTCACTGATGATCACACTCAAATTTCACACTTTCTATTTTTTTTTTTTTTTTTTTTTTTGTTGCGTCTGAAAAGTTTCGTTCTTGTTGTTTACTTGCGCGACATACTCGCAGGGGAAATTGGAGATTTTGCAGCATCAGCGGATAAAGGAAGTCGAGTTATGGGAAAGGGAAAAATAGAAAAATTGGAGAAAATATTTTCTTGCACTTTCGCAAATGAAAAAAAGTTTTGTATTGGGAATTGAATTTTTTTTTCTTCAATTTTTGACTTTTTTTCTTCAATTTTTTGAATTTTTGAATGGTTTTGAGATCTTACCGTTAATAGTTTTAGGATCAGGTGTGATGGTGGTTGAAGCCATGTTTTTGCCGCCATCTTTGGCTGTCTGGTTTGTAGCATGATCGGTTTTGACATTACCACTATTTCCTCCAGTTCCAGCTGCGGGTGTGTTGGCGCCGCCGTTATTCGTCGTGTTATTGCTGCCGTTGTTCGAATTGGAAATGTTGTTGTTACTGCTCGTGTTGTTATTTTGTTGATTCTGTTTGTTCTGCTGATTTTGACGTTCCTGTTTACGGAATTTAGCGCGTCTATTTTGAAACCACACCTAAAATGACAAAAATTTAAAAATTCATTAAAATTCATCAAAAAAATTTGAAGAA
>JAQIXT010002710.1:0-10028 GCA_034700445.1 Stenotaenia linearis | reverse complement strand
GACGGAATAATCTCGAATGGGAATAACCCAGATGGAATAATCTCGAATGGGAATAACCCAGACGGAATAATCTCGAATGGGAATAACCCAGACGGAATAATCTCAAATGGGAATAACCCAGACGGAATAATCTCGAATGGGAATAACCCAGATGGAATAATCTCGAATGGGAATAACCCAGACGGAATAATCTCGAAGTGGAACAACATCGAAACAGAATTAATTCGAATTTGATTTACGTAGAACTAGAATAGCTTGGAAATGGAATAATGTCGAAAATACAAAAGTGGAATAAGCTCGAAAGGAATAAACTCGAATTAAAAAATGGAATGACCTCAAAAATGAATTATTTCGAATTGGATTTATTTAGAATTGGAATAACATCGAATCGGAATAATCTCGAATTGGAATTACCTCAAAAAAGTTTTTGTGGTTTTTTGGATTTTGGAAGCTATTTTGTGGGGTTTGTTTTTGTTTTAAGGGGTTGTGTGAGTGTGTTTGGGTGCGAGTGGCTATTTTGTGCATTTGTTTTGGTTTTTGTTGTGTTTTTGGGGGGTTTTGTGTGGGTTTTGGTTTAAATGATGATTTTTTGGGGCGTGAATGGCCGTTTCGAGTGTATGTTGTGATTTTTGTGTATTTTGGGGGGGTTTTGGGTGCGGAAAGACATTGTTTTGGGGGGCCATTTTAAGTGGAAGGTTTCTGCCCATTATTGCATTATTGACGCTATCTGCAACAATGCCCCCCATTTCGCTTTTAATCCATTTCGAGACAATTCCATTTCGATTTTATTCAATTTCGAGATTATTCTCTTTCGTCGTTATTCTTGTTCGGGACTTTCTGTCGTCTCTATTTTGATTCGAATTTATTCCAATTCAGGTTTTGGGGTCGAGATTATTCCAATTCGATGTTGTTCTAATTCGACATTATTCCGATTCGACGTAATTCTGATTCGAACTTATTCCGGTTTTTTCCAAATTCGACCTTATTCCCGTTCGAATTTGGGGATTTTCGAGCTTGTTCCCCGGCACCGACGTCCATATCTCTTTCAAAAAACAAACAAATTCCATCATAATCTGGTCTATTTTGTTTATGTTTGACCGCGATCAGTGCATTTACGGCTAAGATCGGCACATTTTAGGGCTAAGATCACCACATTTTGGGTTAAGATCGCCACATTTTAGGACTAAGATCGCCACATTTTATGGTTAAGAACGGCATATTTTAGGGCTATGACTATAAAATGCAATCGCGACCCTAAAATATGCTGATTAGGGACCTAATACGAAAATATACTGGTCGCGGCCTTAAAAATACTAATTGCTGCACATCGGTTGTTTTTAATACAGTTTTTAAATGAATACAAGTTTACAACATATTACCAAAGAATTGATAGCTATAGTTATCAATTCTTGATATTACTACTTTGTGGGAACGCAGTTATCAAGGAGGTTGGTTAAATGTTTCAACGTGTTTCAACGTGGTCAGGTGCACACCAATCTCTCTCTAGTCTTTGTTGTGACTAGAAAGAGACCAATGCTGTAGCTAATCCTTTACTGGATGTGTCGGATGTTTTTTGGACAGCCCAATCCATCCGATAATGAATTTATCATTTTGGGACGTTATCGATAATTAGATGGATGTCCAAAGGAGGTCCAAAAGATATCCATTTTATTGTGGATGTGTATTGGACTTTTGAGATGAAATTTGGATGTCCAAAGGACGTCCTGTGTTATCTGAGAAGAAGAAGCAGCAGCAAATATTAACTATCCAATGTCTTTTATTGCAGATTTTGTATTATCTTCATTTCCTAAATGGCCATTTACCACAAAGCTATTATCTTTATCCTTAAATGGTAAAAACATTTCTTCAATCTCACCAGACAATCATTATGATGTGTTCTTTCTTTGGCTTATTAAAAACTGGACAGAGATATTAAATAATGAAGTAATCACAAAGAATTCTTGACATGTCAAAGTGTTTTGTGCCATTAAGTTTACATTTTTTAGGCATTTCAATCACCTTTTATGATAAAGAAGAAAACAATTCTGGTTTTGACTGACACTTATAATCCTCAGCTTAGTTTGCCAATACAACTGCAAGATTTATTAATTTGGAGACAAAACCAAATATTTATTCTCACATATGGCAAACAGCGAACTTGTAAAGTTGAGTTTGGTGAATTTTTCAATTAAATTCAATGAATATAATAATCAATTCAATAGAACTTTAATGTGGTTCAAATTGAACACAGCGAAGAAAGTAATTACATCAAGCAGTCTGAGCTACAAATTATTTGTTCAAGTGGAAATTGTGTATCAAATGTTATTCACACTCATCAAATTCCATCCATTCAGTATAATATTTCTATTGGAATTATTGCTGTGAGTTGTATTAGTGAAATATAAAAATAATACTAAAAATATGACATTTTAGTTTGACCCATCTGCAATTGTGTTTGCTGAATTTGACAATGGCACCAAACTTTTTAATGGAACTTTTTATGATTTACTGAAGTATTTTCTTTGTCCTATGATGAAATTAAGGTCTCATCTATATGGGAATTTAGAACTATGAAGGGTGGAGTTGACATTACATTCTTTGCAAACATAAACAAAAGAGAAAATGAAATTAGCAAATATTTTTACTTAGAATTTAGTCAAGTTTAAATCCACTAATTTAACATCAAATATTTTATTACCTTGAGCTAATTCTTATACAAAATGCCACAATTTTCTTCACACTAAGCAAAAATAACAAAATTCAACTTGGAATGGAGGACAAAATGGCGGAAATATTGAACATAACTGCTCAAAGAGCACTTGCAATCATTTATTTTTCCAAATTACGAAGCAAATAAGTTCTCTAACAATAAATACTGTATTACCTATTATTTTACAGGGCAATTGAAATGTATGGCGATAACTTAACCAATGAAATCGCATACAACATGATAATTGAAAAAGTAATTCAAAGCAACACATATATTATTAATTACTTTATATTTATATTTTTTGAAAAGGAAGTAGATACAAGTACAACTCCTTACGTAATGAGTTCAGATCGAGTTTCACAACTGGACAGTATTGATGTAACGCAAGACAACTATGCAGTTGCGGTAGCCAAACAAGAAAAAATTAAAGATTACTTGTGGTTTACATTCACCATACCATTAACTCTTGAATCATGGGTCACTAGTCTTCTGCTCATCCTGTTACTTAAATTAATCATTAAATTATCATCAAGAAACAATAGCAAGAGTAAGTTTTGTGTTATTTTCTTGTAGATTTTAATCTTTTATTAATGAATTTCCCTTCCAGATTTGAAATTACTCAATTTTACATATTATTTATTCTGTTTTTGTGTTATGGCGTTTCACGGTGCATTGTTGTATGCTTCTTTCACTCTTCAACTAAGCAGAAATGAATTTGAGACTTTACAAGATTTAGTAGATCATGGAGGATTTCAGTTCTACGCACACCAAGATTTTGAAATTCATGATATTGCACAAGTAAATATAAATACGGTTTAAAATCCATTGTTTTAATCAATAATTATTATATATAGCATGCCAAAGGTGGGAGACTCACACTTATCTATCAGTTATTGAGTAAAAGTCCAAACAGAGGAGTCATAACTGACCTCAAAGGAATTTATGAGTCAATATTAGTTGACAAATCTAAAGCATTTATACATTATTGGGTTTTATTTCAACATGATTTGCAAAAAGATTGCAGACATCATCTGATTAAAATACCTGACAAAGTTGGATTGCCCTTGGTGTTTGGTAAAAGATCAAAGTTTGTTGAAATGTTCACGCAGAAGTAAGTTCAAGAAAATGTGTTTGATGAGTTGTTGATATTGGTTTTGTTTTGTAGGTTATTCATTGTAAGAGAGTCTAGTGTTCTTGGGAACTTATTTAAAGGTTATACTCCTGTCAGAAGATGTGAAGTTGGTAAATTATTTGAACCTTGTACAATCTATCACACAATAAGTGCGTTTGTTGCTTTGTTGACTGGAATTTGTGTTTCTCTTTTGTGTCTTGCAATAGAGTGTTTGTATGTTTATGTGAATAAAATGTGAGTTTTCTCAGTGATTTTTTAAGTTATGTTGAAAATTGACATGTGTTTTGATTGTTTGGAATAATGTTGTGTGTGTTACAAGAATAAGAACCCAGATTCACTTCTATACATTTTCCCCAAATGCATTCTTAAAATTGGCAAGAAATTTAATCTTTTTAACTTTCAGTATTCAGGATGCCAAAATTAAATTTCTTATTGGATTTTGTAAAGTGTTTCTAAAGTTTAAAAATCTCATAAGGAATAAAATCCCACAAGAAATTACCATGTGATTCAGTCTGATAGGACTTTTTATACATGATGAAATCCAAATTAATTTTTAATTACCTAATTTATTGCTCAGTATTTATATGTTGCGAAATTAAACCAGAAAATAAGGTTATGAAACATTAGTTTTATTTTTCTTTCATGTGCGTTAAAAGATGTCTTTTCAAACGACAATTAGTAACAGAACAGAATGAGCAGAAATGATATGAAACTACAAGAAGTAAAAACATAGCAACAACAACCGTAACAACAATCATAACAACAATCATAACACCCCCTATCGGTTACATCGTTACATGCCTTTAGATAACTTTTGAATGATTTAGTGCAGTAATCACACTTGAATGGTTTTTCTCCTGTGTGTGTGCATAAGTGTTGCTACAAAATTCTACTGGTTATGCATGAATAAGAACATAGGTGACAACTGTGTGGTTTTACTCCTGTATAAGTTCTTACATTTAGACAACTATTAGTTGTAAAAGATGAAGAACACAAATGACAGTTGAATGGCTTTTCTCCGGTGTGAACTCTTAAATGGACTTGTAAACTGGAATTTTGTTTGAATGATTTAGTGCAGTAATTGCACGTGGGAATGGTTTTTTTCCGTGTGTAAGTGCAAGTGAGCCTTCAAAGCATCATTCCTTTTTCATTTAAAAGAACAAGTGACACTTGTACGGCTTTTCTCCTTAAATGTCTCTTCAAACTTGCATTTATGCTGAATGATTTAGCACAGTAATGACATTTGAATGGTTTTTCTTCCGTGCCTCAAAAGCATACTGCATTATGCTTTTGAGGCTTAAAACACGCAAACTCAAATTATTTGCAAAAATCATTATTACTTTTTACTGGGGTTATTCACACTTTCTTTTTAAGCTGAAATTACTTGCCTATAGGGCTAGGACGATAATATAACGTAAAAATGTATATCCCGTTCTCGACGATGATGATTCTCTGTACTGTACATACCAGATGATGTAACTGAAGGTCAACCTGTGTACGAAATAAAATTAAAAATACAGTAATGTTATAACTCATTCAATAAAACCACATTTATGATGACTATTCCAAGGTGGTATAATTCAAGACCCCCTGTAGTAGAACAGGGGTCTTGTATAATTGTAGTTTATCGTTTAAAAAAATGCAATATGTATTTCATAATTATTAGAAATTACCAGTTGAATTTAGTTGACGGGGTAAAGTGCTAGCATTGTTACGCTTGAGTTAGGCCTGAGCTGAATCCATGGCTACGGCTGCATTCAATGTTGTAAGGCCAAGGTCAGCAATTGTGAAATTGGCCAGGGGCCTGGTGGCGCCTCACAGTGGCCCCACTCCATTTATAACCCATTTGTAACTTCTTTGGAGAGGTGGAGGTGATAATTTTTGGAGTAATGTTTGATTTATGTGCATTATTGTGGTATTTATTGTGATAATTTTTACCAGTAATTGCTTTAATAATTTTGGTATTTTTTTTATTTGGTCATTTTTAAAATATTTTTTGTGGTAATTTTGGTTTTTTTAATTTTTTATTCAGATAGTAGAGGGATGTCTTCAGGACGTCTTGGAAGATATGCCACACACTCAAAAATGTCTCAGTTGTGGAAATAAGACAGATGAACTTAGGACATCCAATTTACAGTATTACTTTTTGCGAAGGTTTATAAGTGATTTATGGGGTATCATTTTATGGGGTATCATTTATAGTGGACATTTTTTTGACTTCTTGATGATGTTTTGTGGAATTCGCAAGCTTGACCTGGTTTTTTTTGCTTTTGTTGAATATATTTTCCACCCAGCAATATTCTTTATACGAATTATCCCCTTTTTGGATATTTTGATAGTTGTTTTCTCTAGTATGAATAAGTGCATCACTGACACTTGAATGGTTTTTCTCTTGAATACATGCGGTAATTTTATTAAGAGTTATTCAATACGACATTGACACACAATTATGTCTGCTACTGTAACACATGAACAAACTTTAATTTCTTAGTAAGTTTTTGAAAACTTTAAAATAAAAAATAAATATCAAAAACTTGATATTTTTATTCAATTGATTAATATTTTATTAAAATGTTACAATATCTGATTCATAGAAATTCAATATTCAGTTGGACTTTATTTCAATACTTTCCTTTCGCCCTCTTTCGTTGAACCCATTAACCAACAGCAGCGTCATGACCTGACGTCATCTCAACACGTGTAGTTTGCTCAATGGCTGCTCTAGCCGGCTCACGTTTTGTTTTCTTGAACCTCGTCTTTTGTTTTCTATAATTCCAACCATCGAACTCCATTTCCAGACGATGGAATTTAGCAATGTCTTCACTATTGCTTTATTTGTGATATTTACATTCCAAACTTGCAACGCGGACCAGGAATTGAAATGTTTAGGTACAAAAATTTTTAAAAAATCAAAAAAATTCAAAAAAATGTTTAACAAATAATTTTTAAAATTATAAAACTTTTTTTTACAGTTTGTAGAAAAGTCGTTGAAGAAATTGAAGGTGACATTAAGAGAGAAAATCCGAATAAAAAAATCAAAGTTGGCAGCTATCGTATCGATAGTAAAGGAAATCAGCAACAAAATGAAGTATTTTGACGAGATTTTGTTGAATTTTGGTTTTTTGATTAATTTTAGTGTTTTGTGTGTTTTAGATACCGTACGCTGGATCTGAGATCCATATTCACGATATTTTGGATCAATTTTGTGATCGGATGGACGATTACGCGCAAGGAAAGTACAAGGAGACTGGCGAAAGGACGATACTCAAGTTGGTTGGATCTGATGGGAAAATGAATTCTGATATGAGTAAAGTTGATTTGTTGCCCGATCCCGAGTTGAATAAGATGTTGAAGTATTATGTGAGTGGTTTGGGGGTGTTTTGGTGTTGATTTTATTGTTGATTTTGTGTTTTTTTGGTGTTTTTAGTGCGAAAACTTCCTTGAGGATTATGAAGATGATCTTGTTAGTGTTTTTACGAAGAAAGTTAGGGATCCTGATATAGAGTTGTGTACTAAAACTGCTGGTAATGTTATTTTGTTGAGGTTTTGGTGTTTTTTTTGTGTGAAAAATTGGAAAATTTTGTGTGATTGAAAAATAAATTTGGGTTTTGGTGAAAGGTTTTGATGTTTTCATTAAATTTTTGAATTGTTTGGACAAATTATGGTCAAATGTTCAAAGTTTTTAGTCAAATTTTCGATTTTCTTTGGTTAAAATAATTGAAAATTTGGATTTTTGTTCAAATTTAATGAAAGTGGCGAAATTTTCTGTGAAATATCAAAGTTTATAATGAAAATTTTAAGTTTTTAATGAAAATATCGAAAAATGTTTATGGAAATATCGAATTTATAATGAAATTTTATAATTTTGATATTTTGAAATATTTTGTGAAACTTGTTAATTATTTTTCGATATTCAAACGTTTAATGAAAATATCGAGTTTTTTAAAGTAAATTCACTAAATTTTTTTCGAAATTTTTTATGAAAAAACAAATTTTTAAATGTAAATTTTGAAATTTGTTACGAATTTCACCGTTTTTAATGAAAATTTCTATTTTTTTTTAAATAATCATATTTTTTAATGCATTTTTCGACATTTCAACATTTCAAATTTAATGAAAAAATTTAATATCTTAATGAAATACATCAAATTTTTAATCACAAACACCTTTTCCACTTCCAGATTGGTGCCAAGACAACATCTCAACCGACGACGACTACAATTTCGAAGACAGGGACGAATTATAACCAACACTAGTTTTATTTTCACAATTTCCATTTTTATTTGTATAAAATCGATACAATAAATCATTTTATACATCAAAAACAATTTCCACCTTATTAATAATGCCGTGTGATAATCGGGTAATAATACGCGACGTAATCCTCCAAAATTTGATAAAATCCATTAAACTCCTCGATAATTTCATCTTCTTTCCTCCATGGCCAAGACACGACAGAACTGACAAACCTGGACACACTAAACGATACAAATTTAAATCCTTCACAAATCATGTCGTAATTCGACATTTTTTGTGTCTTAATCTCATCCCACACGTGGAAAATCCTCGGATCGATGTGAAATACACCAATGCGAAAGGAAAGTACCAAAACCGCGAAATAAAGGAGCATAAAAAGCGCGATTATGACGTCAGTGCGATTAATCACGTACGGTATTGAATTCGACTTCCGGTTTTTCTCGCAACGGAATGGAGTTACATTTTTTAAGAAATCTCTTAATAATTTCTCTTTTCCAGATAGTTTGCTGCGTTCAGAGGGTTTGACTGTTGGTTTTATGGGGTATATTGACTCGGTTGATTTTTTTCTGTGGATAAATATTTTTTGTTAATTTTTTTTTAGGGAAATGAATGAATTTTACCCGTGGCTCGCGTCGCGTTTTGTCATTTTTATTCTCCTGTGTCTGAAAGTTGGAAAAAATTGTCATACAGTTGAAATGCCGGATTTATTCTACGGTTAAGCCTCGTTTAGAAGATGGGTATTGTTGAGGGTGGATTGTAAGGATCGATTTATCGATATATCGGTGTTGTTTTAGAGGTGAAAATTAGGGATTTTTAATTTTTGGGATGAAAAGTTGATTTGAATACTGAAAATAGGGTTCTGGTATGCCAGAAATGTGTGAATTTGTTATTTTTGATGAAAATATGTGAAAATGTGTGTAAATAGTATAAATTTTCCATGAATTAATATATTGCGCTTGTTTTTAATTAAAAGAAAGTCTAAAATAACGGCAAAATGATTAAAGCGCTTGAAATTGATAGAAAATGCACTTTCTAATGAATTAAATTGACTTCTTAAACGCCTAAAGAGCACACAAATGTATTCAAAAAATGTTAACAAATAAAGATTTAATGAATTTCAATTTTTCTATCTTGTGTTATTGTTTTTTGGGTGATTTTAATAAAGCTACGTCGAAAAAACAACATTGAGACAACACAAAACGCGAACTTAAACTTCGCGATCAGTCACGTGACATTCTTCATTTACAAATTAAATTATACATTAAATATTTTACTAATTAATCCTTTTCTGCAAATAAAATAACCTTTTTTCACGTTGCTTTTTCTTTTTATGTTTCACTTTACTCCCACATTTTGGGCATGTCATCAAATCTCGTTTCTCACTACAAACTCGCACATCAAAACAAACATGGCGGAGTATGAACTCGTTGCCAGAGGCTCTCTGAAATTAAAAGGCGTAGAAAACGGCCGTATTAAAAAGTAGCCACCTTAAAACTCAAATCCCGATCATCAAATACTCAACTATTTAATTTTACCACAGGAAAAAGAAGAAATCGAAAGAAATTGAGGAAAAAGTTGATCGTGTGATCAACAATAACACACAACAAGAATTTACAGTAACTTTAGAAGAATCCGCTGCATCTGGAGCGTCACAGCAGATTTATAGGACAAAAGCGCAGCAGGCGTTTGATAAAATGCAGAAAAAAAGGGTTAGTTTGATGTTTCGTGAGTGAACAAATTATCTATTTTTTTTTTATTTGTAGCAAGTTGAAAGAATCATCGATAAAGCGTCGAAAACGCATAAACAACGCGTGGAGGAGTTTAATAATCATTTAGATCAGCTGACTGAACATTATGATATTCCTAAAGTTAGTTGGACGAAGTAAAAGTGGAAATTTGTGTTTAGATGTGAAAATGTTGTGAAATTTG
>JAQIXT010002709.1:0-10030 GCA_034700445.1 Stenotaenia linearis | reverse complement strand
TGATTTTTAAACTAGCAAGTCGATTACAACTTCTTCTCGCAAGGTAAGATTTAAATACTACGGCTATTTTTAATCTTCGCGTTGCTGCAGGCCCATAACCTGATAAAAGTAATCGAATGTCGGTAGAAATCGTAAGCGCGCAAGTAAACAATAAAGTTAGACAAAAGGGTTTAAACGTATAGAATGATTTTATTTACCACATATACACTATATATACGTCGGGCAAGCGCCCTCTACAAAATAATGTCACGTGAAGCAGGTAGATGCTAATTGATATGATGACGTCGTCATAACAACAATGTGCGTTGATCCGATATCGCTTAACATACTTAACCAAAATTGAAAACCAAAATTAAATTTCAAAAAAATTTAGAATGAAAATTGAAATAAAAAAATTCTTCCATCAAGTCAAAATTAAAAAATATTTTCCATAATAATTGTAGTTTTAGGATCATTTGAATATTTTGGAATATTTTGCACATTTTTAGGGGAGGTTGGAACATTTACGTTATGTAATATTGGAGAGGAGGACTTTTCATATTGTCGTGATAAAAGTATCGCGATACCAATTACAAATCAATCATAGGCACCCGCTGTGGGGGGCGAAGGGGCTGGCCGACCCCCCCCCCCCGTTCGATCAACCCCCTTTCTCGCTCCATCAATTACCCACTCTCACTTATAAATCCAAGCCATATTTTACTACCAAATAGCATTTTATGATGAAATTTTAGTGTGTAAGGCCCCGTCGTATAAATTGTAAATTAAAATTAGCCATTTCTTAATGTCACACCTTTTGCTCACCATTATACCTCACTACTCATACAGGTACATCATTTTGACCCCCCCTGGAAAAAATCCTGCAGGGTTAAATTATATTTTAATCCACAATTAATTTAGAACAAAGAATTATACAATATATTGTTGTACAAAGAAAACTGCTGATAAATTTGATAATTTGATTTTTAAGTAATTCAGACAGAAAAAGAATTAGACATTCAAAGCTTCCAGTCATTCAGTCAAATGACTCAAAACATTAGGGTTGCCACCACTGTGGATTTCGTCCGGAGACTGGGGTTTTCATGACTGATCCCGGTCTCCGATTTTTAGCAGGAAATCTTCGTTTTCGGCAAGCTCCGTCTATTTTAATTGATGTTGATTGAAAATTCAATTAAATAAACAAAATTTAACTGAAAATCCTTTAAATAAAGAAATTTGACTGAAAATCCTTTACACTTAATGAAATTTGACTGAAGTTAAATTCAAGGGAATTTAACTGGAAAAATGAATTAAAAATATGGAATTTGATGACAGTAGTGGTTTTTAAAATACATGTTTTTATGCAATTGTCGTCTAATCTTTAGACTAACGAAATAACTTATTTCTTATAACTTATGTAAAAACTTAGGAAATAAGTTTTTATATTTCATTTATTTTACTCAACCTTCTCACCAGCAAACATCACCTGTTACAAGGTGATGTACATGTGTGAGTATATAGGTGCAAAACAAAAAATCTCCAGATATTAACATTTCAAAAGGTGGCAATCCTACAAAACATGAACCAGCCTAAATGGTAATTATTTGAATAACTTTAGTCAGTACATCAAATTTAAATACATATTGAAAATGTATCAAAATTGTATTGCAATGGCATGTTTGATACTTAAATAAAATATAGCATTGTGATGTTGATATCATTAGCATCAGTGCTGTCGACATCGTATCGATATCGAGCACAATACTGATAGAAATAATGTTTATGGCCGAAAACCAACAAAAGACACAAAACAACACAAGGTTTTCAGACGTATGTGGTTTTCACGGCTTGGAAAACACACAACTGACTCCTTACTTCTCATTTTTCTATTTTTCCACTGAAGTTTAACATTCTTGAATTTCAATAACAACTGAATTCAAATAATCACCTTTCTTATTTTTATTTTAAGATAACTATAATTCATAAACAACATTTTTTCGAGTTTGTATACTAACGGTACTTCCAGTACTCCAGTACCTCAGCTTTTATTCAGCGGGGTCAAATTCATAATTAAATTTACTAATTGACTTTCAAACACCCCGCATTACTATTTATACCAATCCTATATTCGGAATTTCAATCACTGTAGGCATTGATAACAGGGTTGATCTTATCGCTGGTTATTATAAAACCCATACAATTAAAATTTGGAGCCAGATCAATAGTAATGAAATACGACTTGACATGTAGATCAGAATCAGCCATTATAAATAACAATTCCATGTAAAATATTCAAATAAAAATCCAAATAATTTTTTTTTTACAGTTTTGGTGGCAAAATCACACATTAAAACTGCATTTTAAAGAAATCTTTCGAGTTAATCATGCATGATGACAGTATAAATCAATAGGAGACTCGAGACCCAGAACTGGGTGTCGGAGTTTAGTTTTATACTACTAATGACTAGTCGTTGCGATATAAATCCAACATTTTGTTGAAGATAAAAAGTGTACTTACGGGTTTGTCTGAGTCTTCGTTTCCTCTTTTTCTTGATGGGAAATGATGTATGGTAGTGTAACATCTGTGTTCTAGTCGTTAAGAGGTGGAATTTCAACGGATCCGTAAATTTTATGGATTTCTGTTTGGAAGAATAATGAAGAATTTTTGGAGGGTTTATACTATGGTTCAGGCTAGTGTTGGGAGCGGTTTAGAAAAATCTGCCCCACAACCGCCCGAATGCAGGATTGGCTTCATAAAATCCGCCTGCCCCGATCCGCAAAGTGGGTCAACCGCCCAAAACAGCTTTTAACTTCCAAAATTTCAACCGCAACCGGCCGCAAAAAACAGCGGATAATCCGTGGTTTTGGTGGTAAAATAAAAATAATCACGTGATACCTCGTATCACCGAAATTCGGTGTTATGAGGTAGCACCAATATTCGGTGTCCGAATATTGGTGCTACGAAGTATCACGTGATTAAGATTTTTGATGTTACCCCAGTATCTTAATCATCTTAATCACGTAATAGTGATATAACATGATTTTCATTTTTGTTGATTATCTTGTAACACCAAGATAAACAAAAAACAATTTAATTAAGAACATTGAAAATATTAATTAAATTGTAGTCCATGAAGCTTGATTGATATTTAATCAATTTATTAGGGCCTTTATGCCATAAAGACCTTAATAAATTTATTAAATATCATATAAGTTCACGTGCTGTCAATTGCGGTTATCTGCAGATAACAGAAACCCTCCTAACCAAACTGCAACTTCAAAAAAGTTGACCGCACCGCACCGCGGTCCGGCCCAATAACTGAATCCGCCACCACAGTTATCCGCGGCTAACCCGCGGATATCTGCAGTGCGGTTATCCGTGCCCAACTTGTGCTTAATATAACATTTTAACGATTAGAGACTACAGCTTCTATTTTACTTCAGAAAATTCGGCTGCTCCTTTGATGAAAGTGTCTGATATAGTAGATTCCGCTTAATTGCAACACATTGTGACTGGAACATTATGTCCCAATTATGTTAAGTTTTCCATACAGTTAAGAAATAATAGTTCCTTTATTTTTGTCCCAAAATAACGGCTATCCTGATTAACTGCTATCCCAATTAACTAAAATCCACTGTACTTAATTTAGATTAAAGGAATTTCAACTTATTTTACACTTTTTTGCTTCTTGCTTGATTATTGGTATAAAATTCAAAACCCCGTTATGTTCTTGACAAGTCGACTAATATCTGACAACTGGACTAATATCTGACAACTCGACTAATATCTGACAACTCGACTAATATCTTACATCTCCATTCAGAAAAATAATTGTCGAGTGTATATACTGTATCTCTTCGAAGAGCCCCTAACTTCAAATACAGTAGTTCCTGCCCTTAAATTAACGCACCACTTCCGACTGCTAAATCAATTTCCAAGTTTATTTAAGCTATGTTAATGTTTTACAACATTAATATGGTTTAAATAAGCCACTTTCAGTGCAAGAATCACAATTTTTGAGTGATAATTAACTCAGTAAACATTGATTTTAAATTTAAACAAAAATTTCATGACTTAAGACCCGCAAGGTTTATTCAAAAAAATACAGTAATTCCAATTATTAACAACTCGCAAAGGTGCCCGGCACTGCCCGAGTAAAAAACACACAAAAATAAATACTTAAATAAGGATTAAATTTATTGAGATTTAATAATGATTCTGGCTTGAGACTTCCCGGGAATTTCATCACCCAACTCTGTAGAAAAGGCCTTGTTGCCCCTGGAAATGCCTCGTTGCCCATGGAAAATATCTCGTTGATTTTTCTATTTTTTTCCTTAATTTTTCTAATTTTTTTTTCCAATTTTTCTAATTTTCTTCCCGATTTTTCTAATTTGTGTTTCTTAATTTTTCTAATTTTTTTCTTAATTTGTCTAGTTTTTCTTCTCAATTTGTCTAGTTTTTTTCTCAATTTTTCTAGTTTTTTCCCCAATTTTTCAAATTTTTTTTCCAATTTTTCAAATTTTTGTTTCTCAATGTTTCTAATTATTTTCTCAATTTTTTTCCCCAATTTTTCTAATTTCTTTTCTCAGTTTTTTTCATAATTTTTCTTCTCAATTTTTCTAATTTTTTTTAAAATTTTTTTTCTCAATTTTATTAATTTTTTTCTAATTTTTTTCTCAATTTTTCTAATTTTTTTCTCAATTTTTCTAATATTTTTTTCAATTTTTCTAGTTATTTTCTCAATTTTTCTAATTTTTTTGCTCAATTTTTCTATTTTTTCCCTAATTTGTGACCGATCTCCTACCATTCCGCCCATTCGGGGTGGGTTTCATGGCGGTGGATCGGGTCATGAATAAATGTCTGACACGGAGAGTCGGATGTATTTGGTTTTAGGCCTTTATTATCACAAAAACTCCTATCTAATCCCTCTCCAAATCCCTTATCTACTCCTGAGATACCTGCCCCGCGGTCGGAGACGGTTGCCCGTCTACGGCCGCGAGGCCCTGATACATTGGTTACCGTGATACAAACTCTATCTCCTCAACCCATTCTCCTTCGGGGTTACAGACGGTCACGGCTGGAACCAGCGGTCAAACCCAAGCCACACTTCTTCTCCCTACCGTGGCTGGTGAATGACTGACTCAGCTCTCGTCCCCCTTATCCCGGTCACGTGCCCGGAGGCCGGTCACATGGCCTAACAGGTGTGTCCCGACAGCTGTGACATACCTGAGGACTTGGTCACGCCTTTGAGTAATCGGAGCAGCGGGATTCCCCTGCCCTGGTTACATTCCCCCCCACGAAGTTTGAGAAGTCATAGACTTCGCACACAAAACACCACAAACGGCGTGAGCCAAGCGAGAACGGTTGGGAAAAAACAACAACAAAAACTCACGCATCACCAATGTCCAGTTGGTGTGTAGCAGGGAAGTGGAGAAGAATCAAATCGAAAGCGGCCCATAAAAAAAAGAAATAATTAAAAGTAATTACACAAGACGCGACTTGCATCGATAAAAATAAAAAGTTAAAAGCAATAATAACAACAACAAAAAATAATTGTGATAGACGCGGCTGGCGCCATAAAAACAAAATTAAGATCCGTTAAAAACAACACACAAAAAATGATCGAAATATATGAATATTGAAAAAAAAAGAAACTAAAAATACCGTACAAAAGGAAAAATTGCAAACGAATTTTTAAAAAAAGGAATAGAAACAAAACGCTATAAAATCGAACGTGCGACAGACGCGACTTGCGTCATAAAAACAAAATAATATTCGCTTAAAAAAAAAATAAAAAATAAACAATGACTAAAAAATACACAAAAATACCGAGAAATCAAAACATCGTACTTAAACAAATGGCAAATGAATTTAAAAAGTATGAAAAAATGACCCTACACCAGAGTGTCCAATAATTATGTAATGAAAATGCACATAAAAAAAAAAAAACACAGTTAGTCCCACGCCTGATCGTCACGAGCCGACTTCGGCGACGGCGCCGAAGCCCCCTCGCAAGGCGGCCCGGCCCTCTTTGTTGGTGACCCAGCCCGCTCCACGGGGCGGTCCTCGGCGGTATCCACGTCCATTTGCGATGGCTCCTCCGCCAGTGAGTTGTCGGCAGTGGCGTCCACAGTGGCAGCGGTGTCGGCAGCTAACTCCTCTTCAACATCCTCAATTTGTTCGGCAGTCGATATGGTTGGTAAAGCCGTTAAAGTCGCCGGCGTATCCGACGTCGGCAGCAACAACGGGGTCTTGGCAACGGTAGTTGACTGCATGGGGTGGCCTTTACATCGGCCGATACCTGGTGCTGGCGACGGTTCAGTAGGGAGACTGACCGAGGTCGCTCCCAATGGGGACGGCAAACGACGCCGGCGACCCCGGCCAATGTCCTGTGGTGGTTGTATCGGCAAGATGGATGCATCCGGCACGTTTCCAAGTCCGATGACCTCCGCCGGCGGCAGAACAGCCGTCGCTGCCGTCGTCGCAGCCGGAAACAGACGTCGGAGATAACGAAGCAGCAAGTCCCAAGTCGCCTGGCCTCGCGCAGGTACCTCTTCGCCCCCCAAACGGCACAACAGTTGGAACTGACGGTCCCGCATCGGCTGGACCGCATCCTGGCGATGTTGGAGGTCATAGCGGTAATATAACCAGTGGTCGGTCATCACCGCCCACAATCCAATTTCCGCCTGCCAGAAAAGCAAAGTGTCGCGCAACCGTTGGTCCGAAATGGCCTCGAGTAATGCTTTTTCTAGAATGGGTCCTGCCGGTCGGAGTTGCCAGACAATTCCGGACGGCAGCCCACGTGATTCGTCCCAAAAATATGATAGCCTGTGCCAGCTGTTATGCAACGACATCTGGCATGAACCGAACAGGTTTGATGGTTCTGGCTCCGGCAGCGAACACCACGCGTCGGCGTCGTCCTCCTCAAGCATCCAGTGTGATGTGCACTTCGGCGCTGTATCCGGTGGAGATCCGGCCGCGGCCGAATAACAGTCCGACACGACGACCGGGTCCAACGGTCGTACCAATCCTTAGCTAATGGTGGCATCGATGGCGACGTCCAGTGGTTTTGATCGTGGCGACTCGGGCCACTCGGTGTCGTCGCCCAACTGGATGTCGGGCTCCTGAAGCTGGTCGAAGTCGTCAACTAGTTCAACTTGGGCGATGCTAGCTGTCGCATCCTCCTCCTGAGTCCGGTCCGTTAACAATGCTTCTGCACGCTCGGCCCAACGCTTTCCGCGACCATCACAGTTTCGACGATCGCACGCACGCTTCCTGGCGCGCTGCAACACCAGCGATTCCGGCCAATGCGGAAAGTCGCGTCGCACGGCCTCCAGCTTCTCCTCGGTCGGCACATACATGACGTTTTTGAATGCCGCCCCCGGCTGGTCCTGCATGGTCCATGAACCCGGAGTCGACCCAGCAGAATGCTGACTCGGCTTTGGACCCACTTGAGAAAAAATGGACGGCCGGACGATGGCCGGAACATGTCCTTGTTGAACTCCCACAGAACCTGATGGTACAGCCAAATCAGCAACAGCAGCTCCACCCTGCCCGGGCGGCGGTGGGTCGTCGAAATTTCCAGCAGCGGCGCGAACGGAAGGTGGTTGTGGCGGCAATGGTGCACGCGACGGCCATTCAGTTGGAAAAAGGTAGCCGAGGGCAGCGAGTGACTCCACCCGCTGTCTCCTGCTAGGAACGAAAGTGCCGAAAATATTGCGCACGCCATATGGCCCAGTCCAGGTGAAAAAATTCTGTCGAAACCACTGTTGTAACGGGTCGTGGACTGAGACCCACCCTGCCACCAGGCAGTTCGCACACGACAGGTAACCGAACGCGGTTACCAAGGCGCCGATCTGCAGGCATATCGAGCAGATGATGAGTTCTCTGACCGGTAGCTAATGAGGGAGAGAGAAACATGCAACGGTTAATATAGGTGCGAGAGAATCATGGTGCGAATCACGTGAATGATGTGATTCGCATCATGAATAACGCGATGACGTAAGAAGACGATGTCAGCCAACACCGTCGCGCACCACAAACGTGAAATTAAACACTGTTTGAGTAACACGACGACGACAGTTGAAAACGCCAAACAACGAAGCATGAGAAAAAAAAAATTGTATAAACAAGCAACAAAAAATAAGCGGCACCATGCAGCGCACAGTGTCGGTTATCATAATGCTGCCGATAGAGGGCGAACAAGATGGCGGGGAATTCCCCGGTTGCCTGCTCGACCACCAAAAGCAGTAAAAAGAGTAATTTGTGAATGAAAAGCAGGATAGCAAGCCAAAAATAACTATACAATCAACAAAAATCGACGTTTGGAGTCCGATACATGTGACTCTGACTGACACAACTGCTGTAGGCCTAACTTCCATTCACACAGGTCACGAAACCCGCACTGGAATGGAAAAAAACTTTTTCACATCCCCGCGCGGTGTACGAGAAGTAGAAAATTAAAATATAAGTGCATTTCAGTGATCATCCACAGTCGCCGGCGCCGATGATTGTGAAAACAATCAACGGCACCCACAACCGTGAACAACCGAGAGTGACAAAAAAGCCTATAAGTAGAGTGAAATCACAAAAAACGATGTCACAATGATTAAAAGAATACCTGATCGCCATCCATAGCGTTAACACAAGCAACAACAGCACACAGCATGAAAAGCACCAACATGACGGGGTAGAGCGACAAAAGAAAATGGAAAAGTTGGAATGCGTCGATGTTAGTTCAATAAAGCACATGCCTTGAATAAATGAAAAGTGTCCCCGTACCGGACTATTTGCGATTGAAGTAGAAAATAATCCTACGCTATAGCGAGGTTCCCACACAAAAAAATGGTTAAACCCCAAACTGGCCAATACAATAGTGCCATGTGGGGGTGTTATTTTTTAGCGAGGTCAAGTGCACGGAGTGACTAGGCTAACCATGTGACTCCGCCCCTCGGCTCCGGTAAAAAAAAATAAGAAAAAAGGAACAAAAAATTAAAAAACGTTGTAGAAATACAAAAAATGCAGCAAAAAGAAAAGAAACCAAAAATAAAGTAAAACATAATAGTGGTAAATAAAACCAGAGCTCCGACTTTCGCAGCGAATGACGTCACGATCAACAATCAGCTGTGGCGGCCATTACCAACGAGCGGCAACGACGTCACAGTGATAAGAATAGGTCAGGAACCCGAGAACTGGTTCTCGAACTCTAACTTAATGGATTTTTACGAGGTCGACCTCGTCCTCGCTTCGGCGGCAATCGTGTTGGTTTCACCGCTGGTTTCGTCGAACTTCACAGCACACGACCATCGGAAACTGGTTCGGAAGGTGACGAAACATCTTTTATCGGCCATCCAGGACCGGAAGTGTCAGGAATATAACGCCGAAGATGCGAAATATTGACAGGTCGTTTGTCAGCCAGCGAGATGGGCCTTGCGATGACGTAGGACCCCCGTGCCAACCGCAACAACAACATAAGGGCCATCGAAACGATCTTCCAGCGATGCCGAATAACGCTTAGCCTTATTCGACAACGGATGTGTTTTTAATAATACTAGGTCGTCAACCTTGAATTCGTCGTCGCGATGGTGAGTGTCATAATAATGTTTTTGTTTACTTTGTGCCAATCACTTATTTTCCAAAGCAGACTGCATCAACACCCGCGCCCGACTGATCAGCATTCAAACATCATCGTACGGACGCTCTGAATCGAAAGGGGCGTCAAGAGTGACGTCTCTTCCGTCCCAGAACGTTCTAAGTTCTGTCAAGAACGTCAGCATCGCCGGAGTGAATCCCGACGACTCGGACGGAGCCATATGAATGGCGAACGCAAATTCACCCAGCTTACAATCCCAATCGGTATGCTCGAACGTATAAATCTGCAACATAATTTTTATGTTGCGATTTATACGCTCAGTATAATTTGTCTGCGGGTGATGTGGAGTTGTTCGAAGAGGAACGATCCCCATATCCTCACATAATCTATATCTATATTTCTTAGTTGGACTCTGTCCGTCCGTCTGTCTGTCTGTGTGTCCGGGCTGTGATTGGTCGGGA
>JAQIXT010002708.1:0-10031 GCA_034700445.1 Stenotaenia linearis | reverse complement strand
AAGCTTAGTCAACAAAAATAAAAATTTTGTGAATCAAACATACACGTTAAAAAAGCGTAAAAATCCCAAATAAAAAAATAGAAGTGTTTACATTGAGCTAGCGCCATCTCTTGACAGCACTATTAGTTGCGATTTACCGGACCGTGACATAGTTAAGTTAAAAGTTAGACGCAAATGCATTTTTAATGGTAAAGAGTAAAAACTTGAGAAGATGCCAACGTTAAAACTTATACAGACATATAAGATGTTATAGAAATTGAGATATCAATGTCAATGAAAATAAAGATGAATCAACACAAAAATATTGTATCGTATTTAAATAAATCATAAAAGAATGGAAATTTTAATTGTTGTTGGACATTCGAAATAAAAGGATTTGACTTTTGTTATTATTTTTATTCGACAATCAACGCAAGTGATCACCAATAGATTCAGTCTCCCTTATATACTAGGATTGAGACTCGATCCTATCAAGTGACCTTACAATAAATATATTCACACTTATAATGACATCATTTATTCAACAAATCTCCCTTACATTGCACCATTATTTACAAAAACAAAAAATATACACAAAAAATTTTAACATCTAAATTCTAACATCAAGATAAACTTATTAAAATCATTTAAGATTAAAATGTTTCAAATTGTTTTTGGCCTTATTCGCACTTAAGGCCTTAGTAAGAAAGTCTGCGATCATGTTTTCTGAACGGACATGTTCCAAATTTAATCTATCCCGCTCGATTGCCTCTTTTACATAATAAAATGATCGATTTATGAATTTTGACCGTTTCTTACGTGCGATTCCACCGACTACTCTTTGTAGCACATTCATGCTATCCGTCCGCAATGGAATATCATATTCGATTTTCACTCCGAGGTCTCCGTACATTTCTTTCGTCCATGAGACTTCTCTAATTAAGTCTGATAAACTCGATAATTCTGCTTCCTCGGTCAAACACGCCACTCTGCTTTGTTTATTCGTTTTCCAATTAAGGACATTTCTTCCGTTCAATAAAATAAAACCTGCAAAGGATTTTGCATCTCGTGATTGGTTCGATCCCGCAATCAATCCTTCTGTTTTGCAATCGAAAGTCAATCCAACTTCTTTTGTTCCCAGCAAATATTGGAAAATTTTTTTAACTGCATTCCGATGCAAAGTCGTCGGTTTCCGGTTAAATTGAAAGAGTGCGCTCACCGCGTGGCTAATATCCAGTCTAGTGTTGCAACTTAAATACATCAATTGCCCGATGGCACATTGATATTCGGTCAAATCCACGATAGAACAATCGTCGGTATTATTCAAATTTTGATTGGGGTCTAACGGGGTGGGGCACAAATTGCACGATTCTAATTTGTGGAATTTTAATAATTTTTCAACATATCCCCTTTGGTGAATTTTCGTTCCTCCATTGAATTTGTCAAACTCCAGACTTAATAAATATTTAATTTCCCCCATATCTTTCAATTCAATCTCGTTTTGAGTTTTTGCAATCTCTTTCGTCTCAAATTTCAAGTTATTCGTAATACTAATCACATCATCGACATAAACTCCAAAAAATAGATAATTTTTGCCTACCTTCTTGATGAAGAGACATGGATCTGATGGCGATTCTTTAAATTCATTTTTCAACAATATTTCCTTCAATTTTTCATACCAGCTATCTGCTTGCCTGCTTGAGCCCATATAGCAATTTCTTCAATTTGCAGACCAATCTCTTCCTTTCCTCAAAACCAAGTGGCTGCTGCATAAAAATTTCTTCTTCCAACGCCCCGTGCAGAAAAGCTGTTGCCACATCATATTGTTTAACAAAACATTCGTGTCGTATCGCATAATCGATTAAAATTCTAAGAGTTCCCCCTCTCATCACCAGCGAGAAGGTCTCATTGTAGTCCTCGTAGGATATTTGAGAACATCCTACGGCCACTAATCTGGCTTTAAATCGTTTGACTGACCCTTTCGCTCCCAATTTGCGCTTAAAAATCCATTTTGATTTGATTGCACGTCGATTCTTTGGAAGTTTCGTAAGTTCCCAAACATCATGTTTTTTCATAGAATTAATTTCGTCCCTCATGGCTTCCTTCCAATGTTCCCAGTCCGAACTCTTCTGTGCTTCCGCGAAATTATTTGGTTCTGGGTCGTCTTTTAAATAAAGCGCATGTTCTTTCTGGGTTTCTATTCTTAATTCGCTCTGAACGTGTTACCCCTTGATCGACCAATTCTCGTTCGTTCTCTTTGCGCTGTAAACGATTTCGTGCTTCAATGACTTCTCTCGTCGACCCTTGTCTTCGTCCTCTTGCACGATTCTCCACTTCCGGTTCTGCAATATCGTTATTTCGAGCGTTTTCGACCACTTCCGGTTCGTTATTTTCGATTTCCGGTTGAATTCCGGTTTCGATTTTTGTCTTGAATTTCTTGAACTTCCGCTTCGACGTTTCCAACGATTTCTTCTTCATTTCGCACTTCCGGTTCTTGCATTTCAACAATATTTTTGTTTCTGATCTCGACATCATCATAGAACATTCTAATAAAAACGTAATCACTTTCCGTTTCGACTTCCGGTACTTTGGTATATCCGTTGATATTTTCCAAAAATACGACATCGCAACTTTCGTAAACATTCTTCCGGCATGTAAATTCTGTAGGATTTTCTACATAGTGAATATCCCAAAAGATATCCTTCGCTGTCCCTTTTGTCCATTTATGCATATTTTCGGCCTGGGATTTTTATGAAAGCCTTACAACCAAATCTTCGAAAATGCTTCACGTTAGGTTTAATCCCAGTTGCCCTCTCTAATGGCATTTTCTCAATTTTCGAATTGTATGAAGCGTTCTTAACGTAATTTCCGCATAACACCGCTTCTCCCCAATACATCGAATGCATTTGTGCATCGATAATCATAGTGCGGGCGCTTTCAATAATCGTCCGATTGAATCGCTCTGCGATTCCGTTACTCTGTGGGGTGTAGGGGGTGGTGAATTCATGTTTGATCACCCATTTTCTATTAAAATCTTTTAATTCTCCATTGACAAATTCGCCGCCTTTACCGCTCCTCAAACGTTTCACAATCTTATTTTGACGATTCAACATTACAATAAAATCAATTAACTTGTATTTCGTCTCATTTTTCGTTTCTAACAGTCGCACAAAAGATTTTCTTGAAAAATCATTGACAATTGATAACACGTAATTGGCTCCCCCATCGCTCGCAGGTTTGATCGGCCCAATTAAGTCAAGGTGTAATAATTCGTAAGCCGCGCCTGACTGAAAACCATTTATCGAATTGTGCGGTTTTCTTGTTATCTTTCCTTTGATGCAACTCTCGCATCTGTCTTCGCATTTGTCTGCATAATCAAAACCTCGTACAAAATCGCCTCGATTCATTTTCCTCAAAAACTCAAAATTCGTGTGGCAAAAACGTTCGTGCCACAATTTTTCTGTTACTTCCGCAATAAAGAGTCTACACTTTTTCCATAATTCTTAATCACATATGCATCGTTGATCCGCACCCCAAAAATACTGACACCATTTTTGGTTATTTTGACTTTTTCGATATCAAAGATTACCTTCCATCCACAATCAGTAATTTTCGGCACACTGAATATATTCATTCCGAAATTCTTCACAAACAAAACATGTCTTAATACGATATCTATTTCGCCATTCGCTGCGACAATTTTCATGTTTCCATAACCCTCGCTTCGTAATGACGTATCTTTATCCGCCGTCCCAATCTCAGTTTCAAATTTTACGAAATTTTCCATACCTTCTATTTCATTTGTCATGTGGCTTGTCCCTCCAGAATCCACGAGGTAGTCAGAATCTTCAATTTCCATTGATCCGGCCATAAAAATCTTCTCGGGCAAAATTTTGGCAATCGAAATGCCGGTTGTGGCTTCCCTGCGCTGCAGAGCGCAAGAGGCTTCACCGCAATGCACTGCGTCTGTGCGAGGATCATTGAAAATTTCATGCCGCGTTCGGCCAGATTCGTTCCCGCATGACATTTCAATAGTTCCGTCCAATCCCCCTTCGCAACCAGGGTTAACAATCGATTTCATTGGATGCCGTGTTTTATTCGCTTTCTCCCGCAATCCTTGAAATCCCTGTTCGGTCGGCCTTCCTCCACGACCACGTCCACGGCTACGTCCACGTCCTCGACTGCGTTCTCGACCTCGAAAGCTGTTGTCCTTCTTTGGGTTTTTATAACCGCTCGACATGTGACCCATTTCTCCGCGATTGTAGCACACGTTTTGTGTTGACCAACAGTCCGATTTTGTGTGGCCCTTCTTGCCACATTTAAAACAGGTAATATCAAATTTCGTTCAATGACGTTCTATAGACATGATCACTGGTTTTGACATTTTCAACCTCATCTAATTCCAGACCAACAATTGTATTCCTTACATCAGCGATTGTGAGTTCGGTTTTACTTTTAAGGATTTTTATGTCTGTTACATATTTCACTTCTTTTAATCCTCTTATTGCATGACAGGCTATCTGTGTGGGTGTCATCTTTGTCCCCAATTGCATGCATTTGTCTGCCAATGCTTGTACACAACTAATGTATTGTTCTCCTGTTTCTTATCTGTCCTTCCTTACGTTGAGCAATGCTTCTTCAGCATTTCGTTGGACAATTTCCGTCTTTGCTCCGAAATCCGTTTGAATCATATCCCAAAGGTCATAAGCACTGTCTATACTTGCGTATCTGTCCATTAATTGATCTGAACATGCCGTAACGATAACTTCTGCCGCGTCGCCATTTTTCGCATCTCATTCTTTGTATTTCTTTAATTCCACATCGTAATTGGCACAATTCTTTTTAGGTCTCTCAATATCGGTTTTTTCTTCTATAAGGTCCCACAACTTTCTATCTTTCAACACTTTTCGCATTATGCTTGCCCATACTGCGTAATTCGGTCCTTTCAACTTAGGGGCATTAATTAAACCAGTAACATCTTTGGTTTTTTCTACTTCAGTCATTTTCTTCTAATCATTTTAAGTCCAATAATAGATTCCACGTTTATTATCTATATCGGTTCTGGTAGTTGGTTTCAATTCGCAATAACTATCAACTTCTGCTGCCATATGTTGGACATTTGAAATAAAACGATTTGACTTTTGTTATTATATTTATTCGACTTCTGCTTCTCTTCTATACAATCAACGCAAGTGATCACCAATAGCTTCAATTCAGTCTCCCTTATAGATTAGGATTGAGACTCGATTCTATCACGTGACCTTACAATAAATATATTCACATTCATAATGACGTCATGTATTCAACAATTATAATACCAAAAAAGGTTTTATTTCGCAGAAAAATTTTCAAATACGAAGCAGTCTTTATACTAAGGTTTACCCCAATTGCACAAAATGTTTTGCATGCAAATATTTTTTCTAAAAATGGATAATAGGATTGCCGTCTCTGAAAATTTCAAAATACCGATAACTTTCATTTCTTAATACTACTATAGAAATCTGAGGTTGAAGAACTTAATAGCATTAATCAAATTTGCTAGTTGGTAAGTTTGGTGGTTCTTAGAAACAGCACAAAATTACATTAAAAATCTTAAATTATTGACAACACATTTCCAAATTTCAGTAACTGTTGTGTTTTGACTCAAATAAGTAATCCAGTTTTTGTAATCAAATGAATAAAGGTAATCGTTTTTATTATAACTGACTTGTTATATTCAGCCATTACACAATATTATAATTGTTAAGAATAAATGGATCGGACTTTGATATTTATTAAACTCTTCTATAGTTTATTAGATTGTTCTCTCTGAACCGCTGCAATATCACAAGTGATCAGTGTCTGGTCATGCTTGTCTTTATATACTAAGTCAGTAGCAAGTACCAAGTTACGTGATCATACAAAGGTACAAAGCAGTATGACGTCATATCATAACAAATATTTTATATTAATTCGCCCCAAGCTGAAACTCAGCTTTTTTATCTAAGGTTTTTTACACTTGTTTAACGTGTATGTTTTGACTCAGCTTTGTTCTTAGACAATTCGACCCTGCAGATCACAATTCTGCAATTAGATTGACGATCCAAGCACTAAATTAGCTGCTACGTTCAAAGTTTATTTAAGCCTAACAGCCAACATGGCCGCCGTTTTGGTTAATTACCAAAAGAGGGCAGCTAAAGTGAATTTAACCCCTTTCTGGTGATTGGCTATTATGCAAATTAGAAATATTCTAATTTGCCAGAGACATGAATTTCCCACAATTCAGTTCTCTGGGACTACATAAACCGAGCCCAGAATCCCCCGCTCTGATCTGACTCTGAACTTGACTTGACTTGTTGTGTATTGTATTGCATTGTTTTATTGAAGTGTGTTGCTTTTGTGCTTGGTTTGTGACCGAGAAGTGTATTTCCTTCACAACGTGGCTTGACGGTACTCAAGAAGTGTTTAGTTTAGTGAATTTGTTATGGCCTTAGGGAATTGAATGTCGATTAATTGACTATTCTTATTCCCGCGCTCAATCCAAGGGTTGCTTGCCGGAATAATGGGGACTTAGAGGAATTCCTTGTCTCGATCCAAGGGTCGGATGACGAATTCGGTTGGGATTTCATTTTGTTCTTTCCAGATTGCCATACTTCCGAATAATTAACCTCGATCGACGATTACCGACGATTCGCAAGTTGCGAATGTTGCAGTGTGTAACGACGAACGACGGTTAGTCAGTTTCCCCCCCCCCCCGAAATACTTCCTTTCCAGCGATCGTAGTCCGCGACATGGTTAGGAACAACGTGGTTAGATAATCAATTATGTTAGATTGGTTAGTGTCCGGTTTCCACTCCCAGTCCAAGGGCTGTTAGTCGAAAACTGTTAAGTTGTCTCCACGCTTCGCTCCAAGGGCCGAAGACTGCACTACAATAGCTTTATGTCACTTCCATTAGCGGTCTAAGGACCGTGTATCGAACTGACGACCCATTTTGAGTGTTAATCTCTTAGAGACGCAAATCAATTATCAGTTGATAATTGATACGGTCACAGTTTAACTTGTGACTTGTGTCGGACTAGTCGACACCTTAGTTTAGCTTTAAATCAGACCGCGATATTCGCATTTCAACTCATTTGCATCATAAAGTGGCGACTTAGAGATTCCAAGTCGTAAAGAAACACATGGCGAATTGAACCGGGTCAATTCGCACATGGCCTAAATTAGGAAACCACCAACGACGAAGTCAGGCCGGATTTCTGGCACATATTATCCAATTTGGACCATATTCAATCATTTACTTGTAATAAAATAACTTAATCATCTTTATTAAATAGCTTAAACCTCATTAAGTACTAGTTTGCTTCCAATTTGGTTGTACGACGCCATCTTGTTATCCCTTAACATTCCAACCTGATCAAATGTCAGATTGATTAATCATAAAAATAGGAATACGGGAATTATTATTGTGACGGGGACGAGAAACTCCCCCTGCTTGCCACTATGTCATCCCTGCGAACGCAGGGATCTTAAAAAATATCAAGGATAGGTGCTTAAACTTTTTTAGCAATTATCTTTTTATAAATTTTATAAAATTTATATAAAATAAAAATACATCGTCTTTCCTGCGTTAAAATCCGTTGCGCAGACCTTTAAAGACCCTAATTAGACATTCCCGAATTTCCAACCGTCACAATATCCTTTTATCACTTCTTGATAGTTTTATGTAAAATAATTTGTATTGAAAGAGACATCAGATATTCCATTTAACTTGCAAAGAATTTTTTCTTTAAGAAATTACAATTTGCATTTGGTGCAAATAGTGACCATGACATTTTAGCGTAACATGATCAAGCCATTCAACAGACCATTTTAATAAATCGTAATAAAAAATCATTTAACAAATCAATTTTTCGATTTAGCGAGATTCGTTGTACTGGAGGTAACGAATAAAATGGAGTTTTTGATTAATATTTTCGGTTAAATCGATCTCAAAATTTAATTTTTCCATTTCGAATAATTAAAACTTAAAAAAATATATAATAAAACCATAAATGCGCAATACATAATCTAAATCCCAAGTTTCTGCCTGCAGCTAATTCTTTAAGTCGCTTGTGATAGTTACGTCATCGCAGAGCGCATGCTCTGTTTTTGAGCGAAGCAAGCTCATCTCGTGACCCAATTTTTATTTTTTCTGACGAGTAACAATTACGTGACCGCTATCGTCATCATATCGTCATCACTGGCCTCTCCCACCACACTCATGGTCAACATGTCTGCACTGCACCGAGGACAGCGACAACACTGCTACTTGTGCGATCTCCCGCGCACACCATGGGCGATGCTGCACGATTTCACCGAACCCGTGTGTCGTGGCTGCGTCAACTACGAGGGAGCCGATCGTATCGAACTCGTCATCGAGACAGCACGCCAAATGAAACGCATGCACGGATTTATCTCGAAGCCCACGACCATCAGGAATCCTCACGAGGCCCAAAACGGGTCGAGGTACCGAGTAGAGTCGGCCGAAGTGGAACAGGGAAGCCGAAGATTCGCGACGAGCAAAGCGGGAGCTTTCAACACAGTTGTGTTTGGGCGGGCTAGTTCGGTACCAAGTGTGAGTCAAAAAAGAGAACAGGAGGAGAATGATGTAAATGTGAAAGCGAAGAGAAATTCTGGTAATGGAGATGGGAAGAAACCTGGACTTAATCGGGGCGAGAGTTTACCTGCGGTGATGCCTGGTACAGTGATACCTTTTGATATTCAATATAAAGCAAATAATGTGGAAAGAATGTTGTCATTGGATTCAGCAACAAGCTTAAAAACCGGTAAGTGATATGTAAATAAATGAAAATCAAATAAACAGGCGAAATATTGATTATATTTTGAAGGTTGAGTCTAATAAGTGGGAAACAGGGATACGTGCACTGATTACATGTGAAAGTGTGATCGATAGTTTGCTGTGATGTCAGAGCTGAGTCTGAATGAAAATGTGCTGTGCAGCTGCGCTGCAGTGCTTCTCCATGTGATTCGTACTACAATGACCTCATCTGTTGCTATTTTTGGTACTGAGCAAGCATCCGGTATAGATGGCTTTGCACTTGTAGGGTACAGTGTAGAAAATGGCAAGTTTTCCTTGAAGTTGTTTTAGTATGACATCATATCCTTTGATATGCAACATTGATATGCAAAAAAGTAATTTTTTTAAAAATGAAATAGAATTAATCAAATTACTGTGTTTATACAACATATCTTCAATAGTTTAAATTATTTTTCCCAAGTGGAGTTGAAATTGTTCACACTATAATTTTAAAATTCAAAATTTATGACTTTAAAAATATCAAAAACAAAAATTTTGCAAATGGCAAATGATAGATTAAATCTTAAATCTAATACTTTAATACTTAGTTTTTAAATCATTTTCTATATTTTAAATACAGTACTATTATTTTGATAATTTTCAATATCAGATAAAATCATTATTTTGTTCCAGAGTAGACATCTCAACTAAAATTGGTGTCATTATTATTTGACGTGATGGTGGGGCCGACGTCTGGTAATCTTAAAATATTTTTGAAACCATGACAAATCTGTGAAGCATCTAAGACAAAATAAAGGATAGCCCATCAACTGGCAATCTCTATAAATTCAAATTGAAGGTCATTTTTAAGATCATTCATGAATTATCTTAAAAACGACCGTGGTAAAAGCCTAAATTGAAAATTTTTCTAATTTTTTGGCTCATTGTTGTATTGTTGTATATATTGTTGTTCAAATTAAAGGATGCAGTCAATTTTAAACTAATTTAATGGTGTTCCATAATTTGTTTTGGAATTTTTGCTTTAGAGAGATGAGAGTAATGAGATGCCAGTTTTGTGAATCCATAAAAATTTCAAATGGCTGAATGGTAACAGTTTAAAGAGATAGAGATTGTTTATGCTGTGCAACAAGATGTAGTTTATGCTCTGCAACAAGATGTAGTGCTGATGGAGGTGAAGGATTTTTTTCGAAAGGATTTCTTTCGACAGAATTTTTTCCGACAGGATTTTTTTCGAAAATGATTATTTTCGAAAGG
>JAQIXT010002707.1:0-10032 GCA_034700445.1 Stenotaenia linearis | reverse complement strand
AAAATTTTAAAATATTTAAAATTTTTTTTTCTTTCATTAGGTCATTTCTAAAATTTGTAAGGGTGAGATTTTCGAGATTTTTTTCTCTGCTTTGAAGCAGTTTGAAGTGACAAGCACGCACACAGGTAGATTGGGTTGTGTAATTTCTACAGGAAATTAGCTAAGTAGGAAAAGAAAAAAAAAACACTTTAACTGAGAGGCAAGAAGAAAAAGGGGAGGAATTTTTTTTTATTTTTTAATTTATAAATACAAGTAGTTTCCCTTCTCCGCTATTCTCTCCAGCACATCTGGGTGGCCCCGTTGTATTCTCCGCTAAATTTTCCTTGGTTGGCGTGAAAAAATTTTTTTTCATGGCCTGGTGCGAGCGTCGTAAATTGGGATAAAGTCGCCGTGTCAGAGTTAACTGTGCAGTGTGTAGACCTTCATAATCTGCAACTTGCTAACTCAATAAAAAAAATAAAATTCAAGGTAACTGCTACTGCCTGGAATTTAGGGCAGCTTTTTAAAAAAGGTTTTATGTATTAATTTGCATTTAAATGACTTAATAAAGATTTAATTTTTGGGATAAATTTGTTATCAAGTTCATAACTGGAAAAATTAATCTTTCTCAGTGATACGTTTTTACTCAGTAGATTAATTTTAATCTAGTTTTACGTCATTAAATCCGCTTTGCTACAAAGTTGAACTATTAAATCAATTGCTTTGGTAAAGTGAAGATGTAAATCTATTTTTTTAATATAAGCTGGAGGTAAATTTGAATTCAAGTGATTAAAGGAGTGAGTGATTTTGAAAAATTGATTTTTTTTAAAAAGAAGATTAGAAAAAAGTCTAATTAATTCATGATTTGAAAAATCAATTTTGTCTGATTTAAATTTGCAGTGATGAGAAGAGGTATGAAATTTTGACATAAGGTTTTTGATAAAATTTTGATGAAATTTGAATGAAATATTTGAAATTATATTTTTGATTTTTTTTTTTAATTTAAATGAAATTTAACTAAATTTATTGGTAACATCTATTAAATATTTACCGGAAAGAATTCACTTAAAACTGTAAATGTAACGTAAATTATTTCTTTACAACAAATTTAATTATTGTAAATTTTTGTAAATCTCTTTAAACATCAAATAACCAAGTAATTTATTATTCCAATATATTTTTTTCTCGGAACAATTAATTGACTTTTCGTGTTGAGAAATTGCGAGCCACACAATGTGAAAATTGCGTTCGAAAATGCAATTGGCTTTGGGCACTGACCACCAGCATTGCTGTTTATACCGGGTATTCCATGCAACCACCATATTTCATGAGTAAATTTTGTCTTCCCCATTTTATTCGGAAAAGGTGTATTTATGCTGGCAACACCTGGCTCATGATTCACCGGAGAATGACCGTTTCCACCGCGCTGGGTTTTCTGCTTGTCTCGCATAGTGTTAGGGAAGGTTTAATGAAGAAATTGGTTCGTTGAATAGGTGAAGATTTGCATTAGTTTTATTCGTCTGCGGTGGTTTGTTGTTGCTGGTTTTGGGTTTGGGAATTTTGCCAAATGTTGAACGACTGAATTCATTCAAAAGTGAGTAGAGAAACCATCCGAATTGCAGGGAATAAAATTATCACACGATGCTTAGAGTTTTTTATGTAGTTTAAAAGAAGACCGGCGGAAAAAAAAAGTAAATTTTTTTTTTATCTACATCTTTTTCATTGGTAGATAGAAACAAGTAAAGGGAGGAAAAACGGAATATTTATTACATTTTTTTTAAAGAATTAATAATGCAATTTTTTGTAAGTAACTTTTTGCGATAAAAGAACAGGAGAAAAAACGTTTTGTTGTAACTCGAAGCGTATACGTTTGTAAAAGGTTTGTGGCGGTAGATTGCAAAGCCATTTGACCATGAAATGAGGCTAAATGTCTTTATAGTCTTTTGTTTATGATTGAGTGACGTCATTGAGAATGGCGGTCGATTCGAAAGTGATGGAGTTTATAGATTATCTCGCTGTCTTGCAAACAAATAGAAAAAAATGAAGCTCGTTAGATTCGTATTGCTGAAGCGAATCAAAACGATAAGGGGTTTTTTTCTGGCTTGATGAGTGGTGAGCTGATAAGCATCGTCCTTCGTCTAGTTTTCAAGGTGTAGGTATATTTGATTATATATTTATAACTCAAATAAATATTCCTGGATAAATTAGTCGAACGACAACCACATTTGTAATCATTTTGAATTAATTCTGCATTTTCTAATCTGGACTTAAGTGACCAAAATATCAATAATTTTGCCAATAATTACGCTCAAGGTTTAACATCTCTTTAAAATTCGTACTCGGAATGAAAATTTGACTATTTGAATTGCAAATCTTAACGAATGAATGAAACCACATGAATAAGATATCTCATATTTATTTAAATTTCTTTTTAAGACAATTATCATTGTACAAGATTAAAATAAAAATTTTCAATACCTTACAGGAAAAAAAATATTATTTTTTGGTAGAAGTAGTACAAGTCCAATAATCTGTTTAGTCCGACTCCCCTCTGAGCTATTTAAAGAAATAATGTTTTCCTATTGGACAGTGACAATGGATATATCAACACTGCAGTGATTTTGTATTCTTCAAAAAAAAAAAAAAAAAATTGACCAATAAGTGACTGAATGGTAAAAAGTAATAAAAATTCAGACATTAAACAAAAGAAGAAGAAAAAAAAATTTTTTTTTTGAGTACTTCGAACCAATATTTATAGTTACTATTAATGGAGTTGGCCCCTTGAAAGGAAAGTGAAATTGCGAGTTACTTGGTGTTGTGGTTCGAGTTCATTTTTGCAGCCAACCAACCAACACCCAAAGCAGACTCGTGCACTCGTGGTTTGGGGGAAACGAAGCTTTCTTGCTCCGCCAAGTTTTGATTCGATTAAGTCTTCCCCCGAGACTTCTCTGAGCGCACTCATAGCCCCAATCAGCTGACCTATTTATCATCTAGTTGGAGCCCACGACTCCCCTACGAAATTAGTTGCCATGTTGATTGAGCCAGAAAGTGTGTGCGATCACACAGAATAGGCTCGGTGTGAGAGCGCCGTGTCTTGTACCGGGTATTTAACTGGATTGGATGGGTGTGGTCGGTGGTCTGGGCCAATCTAGTCATTAATGAACGCCCCACTTCAACTCTTTTTGGCTCTCTTTGCTTGATGAGAGTAAAAGTTTTGGTGATGAGGAGAATTAAAAGCGGAAAAGTTGATGCGATTTTCCTCATTTGATTAAATGGAGAGCTGAAGTGGAATCCGCGTGAATGGCGAGACGCCCCCCGGTTTCACTCAATGACCCGTTTCCTGATGATCGGGTGAAGAAGAAGATTAGAAAATAGTTGGGATGAATGGGATTTTTTTTATATCCTTTAAATTTGCAATTACTTTGCATTTGGTGTGTGAGCGAGGTTAAGAAGTTGAGTGTGGAGAAGGAAATAAGTGATTGGAGGAAATGTTTGAGATGATTATATGTGGGCGTTCGAAAGTTGAAGACGAAAAGAGTTTTCTGGAATTAAAAGAAGGTAAGAGAATTGCATGTTAATCTAATTTTGGTGCGTGTGTTTGGTCTAATTACTTCCGAGATATGAGTTGATGAATAATTGATCTTTGTGGGCTCCGAGGCTCCTCGCCCTCCATTGTAATTGGGTAATAAAATACTTGATATTTTACTCGATTTATTTGTTTACTCACGAGTGTTTGTTTTGAAAGGTTTTAAGTTTGTTTTGGGAAAAAACTGGTGTGGCCAATGCAATCCCACCTGCGTTAAGTGCTAATTTAATTTGCGTGTTGGTTTTTATTCCAATTTTTTCTTGCAAATTATACGTTGCAACTGTTTGCAAGTTTGAGAAAGCAGATGTCCTCTGATTGTGCGGCTCAAAAAATTTATTGGAGAAAAAGTTTTTAGTTTCAATTAATTTTTTTTTTAATGAAAGGGTAAACAGAAGAAGACTTTATTCTCACAAGAGGGCACTTATGGTGTCAAGAGACTGGAATTAAAATGGCTGAAAGAGTTGTCAGGGATTCTGCAAAGTGCAAATTACATTAGCCGGCTTGTTGTAGGCTAGAGTTCTGTCATCAAGTGTTTGGTGCAATGTGTTATTGGATTTTGTTTCGTTTATTTGTTTATGTTTGCAAGTTTTGAGAACGATTTTTGGTTTGTTGTTTACTGTATGTCTAAGTTACGTGAAAGTGGCCAGATCTTGTATGGATGTGCGAGTCTTTTTAACTCAAAAAGAAGTAGCAGGAGAAAATAATTATCAGACAATGCCTTGCATTGAGGGTTTTCACGCTCCGAAGCGCAATTATAATAATAATTGAAACTGCTTTAAGTTGTCGGCGGCGATTGCGGCCATACGAGACCTGTCAAAATAGAAGAACTTTACACAATTCAAAGTCTTTACACAAATCAAAATATTTGCAATTTTTCAACAAGTCATTAATCTTCGCACAAGTCATTACCTCTGAATGAAGTCAGGGACAACCAATTAAACAAAAACCAAGAAGTGAAAGAAAAGAATGCCAGGCAGAAAAGAAGGGTCATGGCAGAAAACCAACAAAAGAAACAAAAAAACTGACCCAAACATCTCTCTTTTGGCATCAAACATGGTAGAAAGTAACCAAACATATAATTGAATACTGCTTTCAGTCGTCATATATTATTATTACGACTTCATTTCTTGTTTGCGTTGTAAACAGCTACGGTAGATTCTCTTTATGTAGTAGCTAGTAATTTATAACGATGATATTTATAATAAATGTCACTTTTATAATAGTTATCTCTTTAAAATGGGTAGAGAAGTTGTTGGGTAGGAATGAAGTTTTGTATAGAATTTTACTTGTCTTGTTCATCCCCATTTTGATGATACAAAAGCTACATTGGCGTCATAAAAGTTTAACGTACTCTATAAAAGTTCATCACTGCTCATGTGATGGAGAAATCGTAAAACTTTTAAACTAGAGAATTATTTTCGTTGAAATTAACTCTGAATTTACTTTCTATTATCTTTTTTTCGAAAAAAATCTTTTCTTTATATTTTTAAAGGGAATAGAACGAAAAATGGAATGAAAAATGATAAATTTATTCGCGAGTAATTGTTTGTTTTGATTGGTTGGAGGTAAATAGACTTTTTGGTTTACGATAGTATAAAATCCAGAAATCAATTTGACGTTACATTAAAGTTTGATGGGTGTTTATACGTGCGTGGGAGGAAATATATTTACCACAATATCACTAATGGGTTTGTAGATTCGATTAGTAAACGCATAAATTTAATATGGGCGTTAAAAATTTGAAATTTTGCAAAATTGACTGAATTTTTTAGATGAGGGGTTGGTTTATTCGATCGATTTTTTATTTCAATTTAAAAATTTGAAATATAAATTTTAAAAATTAAACAGTTATAAATTTGAAATTTTTTTAAGAATTTTTTTTTCTCTTCTGGTGGGGTGTATAACAAGAGATTTCTTAGGCTTTGATCTTCGCTTCATTAAGATGAGCCTTTAGTTAAGCTCCCTGGTTTGATTACTCTTCTTGCCCGCTTCACTTGACTGGATTACACCGCTGCAGATTTGCACGAGTTACTGCACAGGTCGATTTGATTCATCTTTTTTAAAGTTTTATTTTTGTTATGCAGATTTAAGAGCGTGCATAATGTAAGTAATTTGTGTCGCGGGAATCTTTTATACTTTGAAAACGGGGCGGGATGTAAATAAAGTAATAAAGTGTATTTATTAAAATTAAAAATAGGTTTTGTTGGGGCTTAAATGTTACCCAATTTATGACACAATAGGTTTGGAAGGAGAATGAATTTTAATTTGCAAGATGCTACAACGTTATTAACGTTTAATTAGTCAATTTTGTATAAAATTAAAAAGTTTATAAATGAAAAATTAGAATTTTGCATATGAAAGGATAAAAAATTGCGGTTTTTAATTTCTGTTGGGAAAATATGTTGTGTTCGTAACAAACATTTTATACAGTGGATTCTACTTAATTGGGTCACATTGAGTCTACGACACTTTGGCCTAATTAAGCGAAGTTCTACAAAAAGAGTCAAAAAGGTAAATTTGTTTAGTCCGTAAACAAAAATCAAATTATTGCATTTAGTAAACAACAAATACTTGGATAAAAAAAAATTTAAAGAATTTAAAATATTTATTAAATAATTTTGCATAAATTAACAATTCAAAACTATTAAATAGAGGAAACTATTTCTAGCTAATACTAATGCGCATAAGTTTGCCTTTCCCAGTTATCCTTGGCAAAAGGGATGGTTTAGTGAATGGCAGGGGTTCCATTTCTCACTTCCGGTCGTGCTGACCCGAAACTGCGCAGGAGCCAGGGAACTGAGTCGGTGACTGCCGGATATGAAGGAAAAGAGCTTCGACTCAGCACATTATTTGATGATTGCCGGGCGGGATGGATGGAGATGAGAAGGATCACTCAGCTCTCAACACGGTTTATGAGACCATGTTAATATAATGGGAGGGATGTTGACTGTGTAAATTAAGTTCGAGCGAGAATTTTCTGCTACCTATTAAGTTTGATGCGACAAAGGAGTTTTGTGGGATTTTTCAGTTTGTTGATGAGGTGAGACGCGTTCGGATCTTATTTGGCCGCGTACAAATGTGGTAAGAAGTGATAAAAGGTGAATAATGGGCACGTGTTGGTGTCGAATGAGCGAGGAAATGAAAGCATGTCGTAGCAATTCGTCTCCTCATCAGCATTTTGCTCGTGTCATTTGAATTGGAGGCGTTTAATTAGCAACCCGTCACGAAAACGAGGCAACAGAGATGGTGAGGTGATGTGTTTTCTTTCTTTCTCATTCCTGAATGCCCCATAAGAACCTTTTTATCTGATTGGCATTAAACGGAAATGTTTTTCCTCCTCTTGTATATCTTAATCAATGGACCAATGATTTTGTTTTCAATTTTGATGATTTTAGTTGATGAGTAAAAGCTTTATCTAATTACAAGGTACAAGGATACAGAACAATCAAAATTGGTCATGTGATAGCAAGTTTGGATATTGCAGTATTTTTATGTTATATTTCTGGTTTCTCTTTTTGTTTCATTTTAGTATAACGTTAGGTAATTTGATGTAAATTGTTTGTTGCATTTTGTAAACAACTTTCAATTTATTAGCTGTATAAAATGGCAATATGTGAATAGTGAGGAAAAGATTAACTGGTCAATGTCAAAGTTGTGGCAATGTGGCTGGCGACATTACAGATGTCATCACCTTTCCTTTAAATTGATAAATTCATTTTTAATATCGTCTAAAAACAAATTTGTTCATCTGGAATTTCACTTTTTTTTAAATTTCGTTCCCTTATTCACTTTCATTTCTTTTCCAAGAGTTTTTCATTTTTATAACAAAACCTTTTGTAATTAAGAAAGAAAATACAGAAATTCACATTTTAATTTTTCAGAAGCTTTAAATTCCAACAATTTCTATCAATATTTAATTTTTCTAATGTAAAAGATGCAAATATGCGAGATTGATTAATTCCCCCTTGAGTCATTTCCACGAATTTGTTTATTATTGCAGTGTGTGGTCTGAGTAAATATTTCTCAGAAAATGCTTTTTGCCCTCCTTAGATCGTAATTAATGAGCAAAGAGGGATTCGAGGATGGATTATGATAAAAGTAGTTGTTGTAATTACAGTTTAGTTATTTAATGGTCGCAAGTAATCTTTCATCATGAGATGCCTGAGGGGGTTTCATGTTGTTGACAGTCGCAGTCAGTTATTAAATATTTACTTTGAGAGTTGATTTTTCTCTGCTCTCCTGACTCAAAATACTCGAGTTAAAGATTTTTTTAGGATACGGAAGTAGTTAAATGCACATTGAACTAAAAAGATTAGTTCCTTGATTTTTTTAAACCTTTCGTTCTGTTGACAGAAGATCAATAAATGAAACGTCTTTATTTGTGATCATTTATTTATAATTTCCTTTTTATTTTGTAGGTAGTTGAAGATAAAGGAATGGATGCATCTTACAGGCAACGTAAGTACTTTTTGAATTATTTTTAACGCTTAAAGTTAAAATTGAGGTGGAAATACGGGTTGGACCTCATTATTACGAATTTGTCTATAATGAATTTTTTAAATAGTTTGGTTGGATTCCTATTTATTCAATGTTAAAAAAGTTGTGGTATAAAAAATTTTCGCTATTACGAATTATTTCATTTGCTCAAAGTCATATTTCTCGTTTTAAGACCAATTTCCGGTCTAAAATGGCTAATTTAATGGCTTTATTCATAGTTTAATTGTTCATAATGTTTTAATATTTCAATATTTTATATTAGTTATTCAAAATGAACTTCAGATTTAAAGGAAATTAAAAGTTCTAAAACCCCTCAGACACAAAGGGTAAAAACCTCATACCAATTTTAAATTAAATTTGGTTTGATAAAACTTGTACAGTTTTATGGTTAAATTTAAATTATAAATTAATTTTTTCATTTTTATTATCTTTCAAACGAACTTTCAATACAAATCAATATAACGAATTCGTTCGCTGCATCGGGTATTACGAACTCTCATTATTGTAAACACATTTGACGGCCTCTTTGAATTCATTATAACAAGATTCGACCGCTATGTACTTTTAATGTTAAAAATTAAAATTGAAATAGAAATATTTAAATCGCTCACAATGGAATTTCCCACCATAACCATTCGAAATTTGACAACTGCATAATGAATTCCATTGCACTTTTCAATCAACCTGATTTATACAATTAAAAATAATTAAAATAATCATAAATCATAGCTCTTAATCGACATAATCACAAAGGTTTCGACTGTAGTGGTAAATCAATAAACAATCAATATTGTCCTAAGTGAAATGATCTTGTGAGACGTTAGCAATAACCATAAATCATAGCTCAATTTCCTTGGAAAACATTTAGTGCAGTAATGGGGAAAAAATAATACAAATATTTATCCTGCTTAAAGACAAGTCGCATATTGTGTAACGAAACTTGATTTACTTGAATTTACTGAGTTGGAAGAACAAACTGCCACGAGGGAGGTTGAGAATGGGTGAAGAGATGAGCGCCGTTGGGTAATTAAGTCGAGCAACTCTTCAACGATAGTTCAACTGGGTGAGATTTTAGTTTATTATCGTTTGCGACGAATGAGGTCGTATGCGCGAGATCGGATCACAAAAAAAGATTTAAACTCCTCCGGGGATTTCGAGTCTTGAAAGAGTTGACAGTTGTCGAATTTTTGGGTGGAAGGGAAAAATAATTTTTTTTTTTTTTTTTTTTTTTTTGGAAAATGGTTTTTTGGGGATGAAGCCGTTGGTTGGCGCCAAGACTTTCCTGATCAATGAGCCTAGTCTCGGCGCACGTCACGCGAATCTCGCTCTTTCTCTCATCCACTTTCGCCCTCCCCTTTTTCCTCCTCAAAAGTTTTATCGAACGAATCGAGGAAAACCGTGAAAAAATAATATTGCTCAATTATTAAAGGCGAGTCGTGTTTGCGGCTGGGAATGAAAGAAAATGGAGTAAAATTCGAAAACAATATTTTTTTATTTTTTTATTTTTCTATTATTCTGAAGGGGAAAGGGCATTGTGGGAATGGAAATTTGATTAGTTTGAATGAGGACTAGGGTTTTAACCTTTTTCCTCCCTCTTTTTTATAGTAAAAGCTTTTGTATCGGGTTTTGGGGAGTGTGTGGATGAGTCAGCAATGTTTGCTTTTTCCTTTTTTATCTGTCAAGGATCGTACATCACTCGCTGATAAATGATATCAATCTATAAACACCATCGATCGTGTAATTGCCAATTTTTATTATTTATTTAAAAAAAAAATTAATCATTTAATCGGGGAATTAGTCAGTAAGGTCAAAGTTTCTTTGCTTTCCTAGCATTAATCATATTGAATAGAAATGCCTTTTAAAATGTTTTATAATCATTGCGTAGAATATATAGAAATTACGGAGGGTATTGTTTAAGGTCGCCAGAGGCTATAAAGGCCATATGCGACCTGTCACAATGAATAAAATAA
>JAQIXT010002706.1:0-10035 GCA_034700445.1 Stenotaenia linearis | reverse complement strand
AGCTTAGTCAAATGAAGTGAAAACTTTACGAATCAACATACACGTTAAAACAAAGCGTACATAATCCTAAAATAAAAGATTAAGATTAAGAATGACGGGTTTCAGCTAGTATAATATTAATATCCGGTTGTCTGTCGATTTCTGTTGTTGGAAGTGAAATAAAGTTTTCACTTTTGGTAGAAATAAACAAAGTGTTTATCGCTGTTGCCTGGATACAAAGCTAGATAAAAACTAATGAGTTCAGTGACGATTGTGATGTAACCACGAGAAATCGGGGAAAACCTCGTCTGATGTTGTCATTTTCCTGGAACGAAATTTATCTTTGATAACTGTAAAAGAATAAAGAACACCCACACACCATAATAAATTTACCTACATATTTCAGACGATTTTATTACTTTGCATGACTCTTCCTTGCCTTTCTTATAAAATGCAGGTTTGTTTATCAACCGTCACACAATGAATCGCATGTCTTAATAATAAGGTTCATTCACAAAGGTAAGAGATAAAATTGTGTGAGAAAACGAGTAATTTTAATCATTTCATTAACTTTATTTAATTTTCTTAAAATTTAGTTTTCGTTTTCCATCAAAATGAAGTGGTTAAGTAAATTAGGAATGATTTTATGGAAGAATTGGCTGTTCAGGAAACGCCAGTATATCATGACAACGTTTGAATTCATTTTGCCGATATTGTTTGCGATGGTGTTGCGAAATAAGGCCAGAAATAGAGGCAATGGGACGGACGTTTCGAATTTTACTGTGTATGATGCTGAGGTTGTGACGGGCAATTTCTGGTCGTATAGCCGGAGTTTGATGTATTCGCCGGATGTTAATTTAAATCGTGAATTGCTTGCGAATTTAGGCGAAGAAGGTAGGAGATGGTTTTGGTTTTATTGGTAATTTTTGTGAGGAAAAATGGTGAAATTTGTGTTTGCTTGTGATGAAAAAGTGTGAAATGTGTGATTTTTGTGATGAAAAAAGTGAAATTTGTGTTTTATTTGATGGAAAATCGTGTAATTTGTGTCTTTTGTGATGACGTTTTGTTTTTGTAGTGAAAATTTTAGCATTAAATATTGAAAAATTGTTGTTTTGTTGCAAATATTTCTTACGTTAGAGGTTTTTGTATCGAAAATGTCAACTAATAGGTTGGAAAATGTTACAAATGAATTGAGATAACATTTACATTCATGAAAGGGCTTAAGACCATAAGCATAAGACAACTATAAGTCACCATAATCCATGTGCTGAGTGGCTTTTGATAAGTCGACTTATGGAGGTTGACTTCTAGAATCCGTGATGCATTTTACGTCACTTCCGGTTGGCTATAAATCATCGAGACTTTGAACGCACCTGTTATCTTTAATATTATATTCCACTCCAAACGTCAAAGTCAACCGGAAGTGCCATTTTAACCCTCCGAGTACCAACGATGAATAGTTTGGTATTCGCCCAACTTCACGAATACAAAATTTTTTTCCCTTTGCTTTATAAATTTTTTTTATGATTTGACTTTGTTAAAACACACAAGATCTTTCTTATTCCTAAGTTTAGTTAAATTTTTTTCATTTAAAAAAAGTTATTGCCTCTGCAAATTTCTGCCCCTTGTAGTTTCCAGCTTAAAGATTAGTTAGGCTTTTTGTAGCACACACGGCGCTTCTGCTTATGACAGTTTAGTTTCACTTTCACATGCGAAATTCCCATCAGATAGCGCTACTGAAACAACTGGTGGCAAGCATTGAAAATAAATACTAAAGCGCTTCAATTAATTACTCCATACTGTGTATACCAAAGTAAACAGGCATGGTCCTAGTTGTTGATTTTATTCGTTGGTACTCGAAGGGTTAAATTGCAAGAAATTGCATCATGTTTCAGCGTACCTGATCTGATTTTGTGCTTCAGAAAATTACACTTCCGGTTTATATGAGGACCCTGAAATTTTCAGGACTCCAATACCAGATGCAGTATTTGGTATCCTCGAGTTTTTGAGATTTTTTTCAAACCGGAAGTACAATTTACACGCGCTCGAAATTGCTCAGATGAGCAACACAACCACTTAGGGACTCGGAAAAATGCACTTCCGGTTTGGTGAGGAACCCCAAATTTTCAGGACACCAATATCAGTCGTGGTATTTGGTGTCCTGAAGTTTACGAATTTTTTTTCAGACCGGAAGTGCAATTTATAGACGCTCGAAATTGGGACTCCACAATTTGGGACTCCAGAAAAATGTACTTCCGGTTTGGTGAGGGAGCCCAAACTTTCAGGGCACCAATACCAGACGTAGTATTTGCTATCCTGAAGTTTTGGGGTCTGGAATCAAACCGGAAGTTACCTATACATTTAGTTCGAAATCTAGTAATTTTTCCTTTTTTTTTCAGTGGAATTAAAAGCCGTTGAAAGCGAAGAAGTAATGGAACAACTAGTCGCAGGAGATGATTATCATGGTGATTATGGTTATAAATATATAGGAGGAATCGTTTTCATCGATATTCGAAACGAATCGCTGCCTGATAATTTTAATTATCGTATTCGACTGAGAGACTATCGTGACAACAATTTTGTATTTGCACCAGCCGTACCCCCAAATGGACCTTTGGATTCAAATTACATATGTAATTTGTCAATTGAATTTTGAATATTCATTATGTTTTCACTCAATTCATTGAAGTTATGAATTTTCATTGAATTTTTATTGAATTTCATTAAATTTTCATTGAATTTCATTGAATTTCATTGAATTTTCATTGAATTTTCATTGAATTTTCATTAGATTTCGACTTTTAATTGAAAAATATGTAAATTTTATTATCTTGTCTAGATGATGAGAATTTTTTCACTCTTCAACATAACATTGCTTCACGTTACATGGAATTGAAGTCACCCGGCTTTAATCCATCGAGTGTTAAGGTAATTGATGTTGCTTTGATTAAATGTTTTGATTAATGAAGTTCTGTTTTGCAGATGACATTGCAAAAGTTTCCATATCCACCGTATTATGAAGTTAATTTTTTTACCAGTTTACTCGACATGTATTTGCCGATGGCTATTGTTTTGAGTTTTGTGTTCACTTCACCGACGTTGATTAATTGTGTTGTGAAGGAGAAGGAAATGGGTGTTAAGGTAAATATTTGTGAAAAAAGTGGGAAATTTTGCATTTTTGTGCTAAAAAGTGGAAAATTTGGGATTTTTTGGTTTTAAAATTTGGAAAATTGTGTTAAAATATGAAAAAAAATGAAAAATTTTAAAAATAATTTTGAAATATTAATTTTATTTATTTTATTATTTCCAGGAATTGATGAAACTGATGGGTCTGCCCGGTTGGATTCAATGGACCGGTTGGTTCATCAGTTCGTTCATCATGATGTCAGTGAGCATCGTCATCATCATCATAATATTATGCGCCAAAATTCAGGATTATCCACTTCTTGCTTTCTCGGACCCAAGTTTAATCTTCTTCATCTTCATTTTATACATCGCTAGCGCCATTACTTTCTGTTTTTTCATCTCGTGTTTCTTTTCAAAACGTATTATAGCACTTAAACCTAAATTAAATTTTGAATTTTTGAAGTAATTTTTTGAGTTTTCAGAAAATTTTCAAAGAATTCATTGATTTTTTATAGGATTTTCAAAGAATCCAATGATTTTTCAAAGAATTTTCAAAGAATTTTTTGATTTTGCAAAGAATTTTAATTTTTCAAATAAATTTTAATTAATTTTTTTAAAATTTTTCAAATTCTTTGGATTTTCTGAATTTTCTTATTATTTCTTTTTAGCCACAATAGCTGCAATCGTCGGAGTTTTAGTTTGGCTCGTCACATTCTTCGCTCCATTCTTTGCCTTATTAAACAAATACTACGAATTAAGTCGGTCCATCAAATTATTATTCGCAATTCTACCAAATACGGCCTTTTGGTGGGCTTGTCGGTTCATCGTCGCTTTTGAAGCCAAAGGTTGGTTAATAACGAATTCCAGTACACTTATGAATGGCTGTGTACACTTTTAAGGGTCACGCCCGTTCAAAAGTGAACTGGAAAGTCATTTAGTGCTCAAAAAATGGCTGAATCGATGTAAATTTTTGTTTTCTTTACAGGTGTGGGGATGCAATGGAGTAATTTAAACGAACCGAGCTACTTAGGCGACAATATGACGATGAATCATTTTATTTTGATGTTTTTTGTCGATATTTTTTTGTACGGTTTTTTGACTTGGTATTTCGATAACGTGTTTCCCGGTATTTATGGAGTTGGAAAACCGTGGTATTTTCTGTTTACGGTGAGTTTTGTGAGTTTGAGTTGGGATTTATTATTATTAATGATCGTTTCATTCGTAGAGAGATTATTGGAGACCGAATAAAGAGAGTTTTCAAGAAGAAAGTGAAGTTTCGAAGTCGAATGCGAAGAATTTTGAAAAAGAACCGAGTGGACTGGAGATTGCGATTGCTATAAGGAATTTGTCAAAAGTAATGATTTTTGTTGAAAATTAAAAGAATTCTACCGAAAAACTTTTACAAAAATTAAAATTTTCTCTGAAATTTCAAAAAAAAATTAAAAATTCATTGAATCCTTTGAAGAAAAGTTTTTTTTTTAACCTGTCAACAACACAAGATTATTAATTTCACATATTTACTTTCCAGAGTTATGTCCGAGGCAAAACAGTAGTGGACAACATGAACTTAAACATCTTCGAGGGTCAAATAACGGCGCTCCTGGGCCACAACGGAGCGGGAAAAACCACAACAATGTCCATCTTGACCGGAATGTTCTCCCCGACCAGCGGAACGGCCGTCGTCAACGGATACGACGTCCGAACGCAAATGGATTTCGCGCGGGAAAATCTGGGACTTTGTCCGCAACACAACGTGTCGTTCAGCATGCTCACGGTCGAGGAAAATTTGCATTTTTTCGGAAAGTTGAAGATCGGTTCGGCGAAGGAGTTGAAGAGGAAAGTAATGGAGTTGATGAACAAGTTGCAGTTGTGGGACAAGAGCAACGAGTTGGCGATGAAGTTGTCGGGCGGGATGAAGAGAAAGTTGAATTTGGGCATTGCGCTCATCGGAGATGCAAAGGTTTTAGATTTGTGGAAATGTGAAAATGTGAAATTGTGAAATTGTGAAATTGTGAAATTGTGAAATTGTGAAATTGAAGGTTTGGAATTTTTTTTTGTTGAATTTTTGATGAATTTCTGAAATTTTTAAAGAATTTGCAAACAATGTGTTGAATTTGCAGAGAATTTGCAAAGACTTTATTGAATTTTTTAAGAATTTGCAAAGACTTTATTGAATTTTTTAAGAATTTGCAAAGAATTTCTGGAATTTGTAAATAATTTGCAAAAAATTTCTGGAATTTTCCAAATATCTGCATAGAGTCGATTGAATTTGCAAAGAATTTGGTGAAATTTTGAAGAATTTGCAGGGATTCGCAAAAGAATTTCTGGAATCTGCAAAGAAATTATTAAATTTTTGAAGTTCCAAAAGTGCAATAATTTTATTTTTTATGACACAATTCCAAACTTTGAATTTCTTAACAATTTTTTTTCCTTTTAATATTTAAAAATTGAAAAAAATTTAGATTTGAAAATATGTAAGAAAGTTTAACATAAACAATTTATATTCCAGATTGTTGTGCTCGACGAACCGACTTCCGGCATGGACCCTGAGACTCGTCGAGCCATTTGGGACTTACTACAACAATGTCGACACAACCACTGTATAATACTGAGTACTCATTTCATGGAAGAAGCCGACGTTCTCGCAGACAGAATCGCCATTATGGCTCACGGACAAATCGAATGTTGCGGATCGCCACTTTTCCTTAAAAAACGATATGGTGACAGTTAAAAATATAAAAAAAAAAAAAAAAAAAATCAAAACTCCAAAAAACGCAAAAATTGATCAAATAATACAAAATTTGACTTAAAAATCAAAAATTTTTACAAAATAAATCTGAAAAACCCAAAATTCATCCAAAAATACAAAAATAGACTTAAACACCCAAAAAATCAATTTAAAAATATCAAAAAGTCCAATTTTTAAAGAAAAAAAATTTCGATTTTGTGCCAATACCCAAATTTTTAAAGAATTTCTTTGCAATTATTTGATTTTTTGTTAAATTTTTGATTTTTCTGTTGGACTTTTGATATTTTTTGAATTTTCAAGTTTTGATTTTTTAAATTTTTTTAAATTTCCGACTTTTTGATTTTTAAAGTGAATCAAAACCAAAAAGTAAAAAAACTCTATTTCCAGGGGCCGGTTACCATTTGAACATCAGCAAAGCAGAACACTGCAATGTCGACGCAATTTCGTCGCTCATCCAAAAGTCGGTTCCAGGAATCGTGACCGAATCGAACTCGGCATCGGAACTGTGTTTCATTTTACCCTCAGAGTCGGCGGACAAATTCGCCGCCATGTTTAACGAGCTAGAAATCAAAAAAGACGAATTTGGAATGAAAAATTTCGGTATTTCCGTCACGAAAATGGAAGAAGTGTTCTTAAAGTTGGTTTTTTCAGATATTTTTGTGTATTTTGTTACTAATTTTGTTGTTTTTTTTAAAGGGTCGGTGAAAGCATGAAAGAAAAGAACCAAAATGGATTGGCGAGAAATAGCGATGATAATTTGAGCCGTCTTTCGTGTAATTATCATCAAGAGTTAAAATAATTAAAGAATTTGCTGAAAATCGAATGATTTTAAGCAAAAATTGCTGAAATTTGTATGAAATTTACAAAAAGCGCATTTTTACACAAAAATTGCTTAAAATAGTTCGATAATGCGAGTTTTTGTGCTGAGGATCCAAATAATTATTTTTATTTTTAAGATGGTTCCCAAACAATTTTGACCGATCGATTAAAAGGTCCAAATTTGTGGATGCATCAATTCTTCGCACTTCTGCTAAAACGATGGTATTACTCAAAACGACGCTGGAGTCTGCTTATTGTTCAAGTGAATTGAAAATCGATAATTTTTTTAAGAAAAAAAAGAAGGAAAAAAAAATTGAATTTGCAAAAATTTGGGAAAAAATTGAAATTATGAAAATGTTGGAATTAACTGAATTTCAAAATTTAGAATTTTTTATTTTGTAATTTTTTTCAATTTTTCAATTTTTCAATTTTTCAATTTTTCAATTTTTCAATTTTTCAATTTTTCAATTTTTCAATTTTTCAATGTTTTTTTAAATTCTATTTTACTCAACAAATTTTTTTTTTTAAATTTCCTAAATTCCAGATCCTCCTCCCCATCGTCATGCTAACAGCCGCCGTCGCAATCAGCAACAAATACAGCGAAACCCCGGACACGTCGTCCACCTCCCTAAAAATGGATCTCTCGATGTACGGCCCAACAACAGTCTTCACAAAAATCCCGGAAAATTACTCAGAACCCTTCGAATCCTCCTTCCCACGAGACACAACCTTCAAAAACATCTCCGAGGACCCGATGGACTTCCTAAAAGACCTCGGACAAAACAATTTACTCGAATATTCCAAGAATTTCATCGTCGGAGCGAATTTTCCGTCGGAAAATCAAGAAAAAATGAACATGTGGTACAACGGACAATTTTACCACACAAAACCGCTCGCGCTCAACTTGTTGCACAATGTTGTTGCGAAACACGTGACCGGAAACAACGAAATTTCGATTTTACTCGAAAATTCGCCGATACGGCTGGATAATCACTATTACCGCAAACCCAACGTAGTTAGAGTGATCATTATGGGAGTTTTCGTGCCGATAGGCTTATCGCTTCTGACGTCATCTTTTGTGATTTTTCCCACACACGAGCGAGCGACAAAATCGAAGCATCTGCAGCTGATGACTGGAGTCGGAGGGACGCTCTTCTGGGGAGCGTCGTTCGTCTGGGATTTCGCCACGCATCTCGTTGCGTCGTTGGTTATGACCGTTTTGTTTATGTCTGTCGACGGACGTGGAGTGTACAGCGGAGGAGAGAAATCTGGTAATTATGAGGGTGACGGGGTTGGGGATTTCTGGGGGTTGAGAAGATGAGCTGAGGTCTGGTTTGTGGAAGTTTTGGGATTGTGGGTGAATTTTAATGAGAGGCCTGGCCGTCACGAAGGCGTATCCACTTTATGCAGAAAAATGTGTTTTGACAGAACTTGTGACCGCCTCTGACACACCGGTCGGCACTGGCTGTCGTACGTTAAGGGATTAGTCACTTAGGTGTACCGGAAGTACGTGAGCAATCCAAGTTTACGTGGTAAGGCCAAGGGCGCCTTGCGGAGAGAACTCTTCCGGCATGCGAGCACGTGACACGTCCGTTCTCCGCACGTCGACGCCCGATGAAGCCTGACGATTGCGAGACGGTTAGAGTGGATGCGAGTGTCGATTCTGCGGGTCGAGACGCGATGTAAGCCGCCAAAGGGGATCTTCAGCGTTTGGCCCCGCCGACGCTACGGCATCGGCGTGGGACCGAGACGTACCGGCCACGGGAGTGAGCAGTTCACCGGCTTCAGAATAAAGCCATAATACCAAACGTGAATCGTCATCCGTGTAACTCACTTATCGTGTACCGAGGACTGGGGATCCTCCGCCCGCCCCTTGGGCCGGAGACCTCGGAAGCCGGTTACACACTCATTAGGTGAAGCTGGAAAGCAGTACTCACAAAACCCCACCGAGACCCCAATTTTCCATTTACCCTAATCCTAAATTTCCATTTTCAGGAATAATATTTCTCTTCCTGATGCTCTACGGCTGGTCATCCATCCCCTTAACTTACATCGTATCCTTCATGTGCAAACTTCCGGCCACCGGATTCAGCCGACTGACCGTCATCAACTTCCTCGCTGGCATGTTCCTCGGCATAACTATCGAAATGCTGCAAACCGTCCACGAATCCGACAAAAGCATCGTTTACTTCTTCCAGTGGCTCTCCCGACTGCTCCCGAACTTCACGATCACTTCGGTGTTCGTGAGAATGGGGGCGTTGGCCGACCTGAAATCGGCCGGCCGGAAGCCACCATCTTACTTGGACTGGCAACAGCTGGGGATGGGACAGGAAGTGATGATGTCAGTGTTGACTGGGTTTTTGTATTTTTTGCTGCTGGCGGCCATCGAGAGAGGAGTTTTTTATGGAATTTGGTATCAAATTCGGTATCGGATTTGGTATCAGATTTGGTATCAGATTTGGTATCGGATTAGACCAAGAAGGGGTGTCGGAGCAGTGGAGTTGGTGGAGTTGAACGAGGATGTGGTCAAAGAGAAGAGGAGGGCCCAAAATGGCGGTTAGTATGTTTGTGAAGGAGTTGACATTCGGTGAAATCTCTTACAGGCCAGTACTTTGGATTACAAATCCTTTCAAATCTTTAAATTGTGACCACTGGTGAAAACCAAGCGATACTGGCCATCAGATGGGCATATCGTGATGATTTTTTGCAAAAGTTGTTTGAATTTTTCTAAAATTTGACTAAATTTTTCCAGTATTGCTTGAATTTTGCGAAATTTGTTTAAATTTGTGCAGGGCCACGCCTCCCATGGGTGCCGTGTGTACTCGGCACACGAGCGGCTGAACATAAACAGTGACCGAACGCAAGCTGGCACGGCCCTAACTATTTAAATTGGTCTCTTTTTGGTCATCAGCGGTATTATCCAATCAAAATGGCTATTTCATCCAGGTTTAGGAAGTTGGATTAAAAAATTTAAAATCCAATTTAAATCTGATATCCTGTAGACATTTTTGCTGAATATTCTCCTTCCCTTCCCGACGTTTGCAAAACCGGAATTCGGTCGACACAAAATAATTTTAAATATTTTTCGCAAATTCTTTATAATGAGGTTTACGTTGTAGCAAAAACTGGTTACAACAAAATTTTTTCGTTATAACAAGGTTCGACTGACAAGTCGACCAAATTCCTGTCTTAAAACAGTCTTTTATGTAGTTTTTCTAATAACACAATTTTAAAAAAAAATTTTTTTTATTTAGCTGTTGTTAACACCGATGTTTTGGTCGTTCGGGATCTTGGGAAAAATTTCGGCAATTTGACCGCCGTCGGAGATTTGAATTTTGGCGTTGGTGGCGCCGAATGTTTCG
>JAQIXT010002705.1:0-10041 GCA_034700445.1 Stenotaenia linearis | reverse complement strand
CGATTTTCCAAAAATCGGTTCGGGGGGTAAAAATCGGGTATTTTCGGGTTTAACCCGAAAAATCCATACCCTAGTTATAAAATATTGAATATGGAATACATAGAATAGGCACACATGAAATAGTAAGTAATAAAGTTATTCCAAAATTTTAAAAGTAAAAGCAAAACAAATTAATATTTTTATATCTTCCATCTTCTATAATGCCTGCCACAGCCATGGAAAGCATCCATGGCCTGCTACCCATCTTGCATTTCTTTGACCTCTAAATACAATTGGGATTTCTTGGTACCAAACCAGATAAGTCCATGCTCTTCATCCACAATGATGCGGTCAATACGCATGATCCTTCGTCCAAGAGTGGGGGCCGCGACGCTACCCAGCACCATGTGGAGATCCCACCGTCGCCAGTCTCCAATATCGAGAGCATAAGTTCCCGTTCGATCCAAGGGCCACTCGTTTGGAATTAAGTTTTCCTCTTGACTCGAGTCAATTAAAATAATCGTAACAGTCATGTCTTGATACGCACCTAGTACTCCAAAGCTTTTGGAGTGATTTTCAACTATGGGCCTCCTCAGGGCTCATCTTCAGGTTCTGGCTCAACCGGTCCATCTTCTCCTGTAGCCAAGTTGCCCACCTCTAGATCGTCATCTGCTAGGTCACACAATGCTGATTCATCTCTGATGACTGGTTCCACCATCACTGACTTGCTGTTGTGTTCACAAGCCATTTCACTGTATGCATGTTGATGACTGCATACTAAACTGCTGTTGTCCTGCCTTCTTATACACCATGGATGCAAAACAATCCTCAACTACTCATATTGTAGGAATTTGAAATTATAGCAATTTGTGATTGTTCTCCAAGACAAAATTTACTGATCACATTAACACCAGTAACTATGACAATTCCGAATCCATTCACATCTCAACTTCCTACCATCATATTTCTAGGTTCACATATAACTTTTTATAAGCAAAACATAGAATATTATAGAAATGTATCTTCAAACGACAAAAAAACAATCCAAAATAGACAAAAGGGAAGAACAAAACAAATTCTTCTACTTTTCTAGAAAATAGTTTAACACTAAATTAACAGTTGGTAATATCCTAATTAATAATTTAATATTATTATAATACATTTTTATATGAGATTAATAATTTCTTTAAAATATACTCTGACACCATCATACCTCTTCTTTTTTTTTTTTTAATGAGCATTGAAAATATACCAAAATAAAATTAAAAAAGAAAAGAAAAAATAGAAATTTTTTAGAAAACTAATAGAAATAACAATATCACATTTAATTATCTCAATTCATTCTGTTTTTAAAACTTGGTGTTCCATGTCTGTCTCATTGTGGAGTGTCTGTCTCATTGTGGAGTGTCTGTCTTCTTGTGCTCAATTTGATCCTCTCCGTGTGCTCCCGTCTCATTTAACTTGTCCTTGGACTCTTGATTCTCACTTTGTAATGACTCCTCAAGGACAGGCGGAAGCCGTTGGCCTTCCTCGTACCAATTCGAATTTCCACTATGGTATTTACTATGTCATCCTCCGATTTCAGTAGACCTCTCAATTCGATATCGAAACCAACACCATCGAATAAATAAATACCTGGCAATAATTGTGGTAGAATGGAGAAGTGGGACGCCATGTCGATAGAGCGGGTTGAGACGCGAGCCGCCAAAGGGGATATTTATCGCTTGGTCCCGCCGATGCTCAGGCATCGGCGTGGGATCGAGACGTACCAGTCACGGATGCATGCGGTTCGCCGGCTTAGGAATAAAGCCAATACCATGTAAAGAATCAGTATCCGTGTCACTCTTTTATTAGTGCTCCCTGGTACCGGGGGCCGCTTGTGACCTTAAGCAGTATTTCTTCTTCTTCTTCCTGGAACCGGGGATCTCCAGCCTCCCTAGGGGCCGGAACCTAGGAACCCGGTCACAACTATTTGACTTTGTAATCAATGAGAACTGTTTAATGCAATTGATTATAATTTTATTTCCACTTACTTGACTTTGATATTGAAAGAAATACTTTTTTATCTGATTCTTGTGTATGAAAACAGATTGACAAATCCAGAAATATTGTAATAAAGCACAAGAAATAACTTGTTTTGACCCAGTTGTAAATTAATACATCATAAATAAAGAAATTCAATACAGTTTTGTATTCTCTTTATTGGTTAATACTATTGGCATACTTATTAACTGATAATTTCTATTGATCATATTATATTTATACATACAGTATTCAAAATTTTAATATTAATATTTGTATTTTGATCATGATTATCAGAAACAACCTAATAAATGAACTTTTTTTTTCTGTCTAAAAAAAGGACACATGTAGGAAATATACTCATCATTTTGAAAATTCATTGTAAATGGTGACGAGAATGAAGAAGTGATTGATGAATTGATCATTTCTCGAGCTGATGGTGGAGGATTCTCTTGCTTAGTTAAACCATTATTTGGACAATTGCAAATTATTTGATCTAACTCGAATTCAAGATCGCCATCATCTTTTTCGGAACAAACTTCCTTGCAGACATCAATGGCATTATCTATTATTGTTTAAAGTAAATAATGAAATGAAGCTATATGTTGAAATATGATTAATTCTTACGTATCATTTTCTTTATTCCAGATTCTCGTTTCACTTCTGCAGCTTCAGCTGTAATTGGAGAAGAGAAAAAGATACGTTTGTAGTACAAGTGGGCGCCAATTTGACTTGACTGGAGTTGACTCATTGAGTTTTACCCAATTAAGAGACAATTAAGGGTCGATACCATCATCATCTTTATGGTCCTTATGAGAATCTTGTTCCACGCCACGATGCACCAACACTACTTGCGTCAGCGTGGAAACCGCAATTCTCCCTCCTACTTGAAGTCGGAATCAAGACGCGAAAGTAGTTATTCTGCGTTTGGAATGCTTGGGGAGGGACGTGTGGTGCCGAATTTCCTCTATTTGACACCATCTTTTGGTAATTAACCAAAATGGCGGCCATATTTTCCTAAATAAGCTTTAAATGATCATAGCAGCTAAATTAGTGTTTGAAACGTCAATCTGACTGCAGAAACACGATCTGCAGGGTTGAATTGACTAGGAACTGAGCTGAACTTGGTCGACTTGGAAACCAAGGAGACTATCTGTAGATTTTTCTTTACACTGAGAAAAATGTAAGGTATAAAATGGTGTTACAAATTGTTTTAAACCTTCTATTTTTTATTTACACCTTTAATGGTATATAAAAGGTAAATTAGAGGTAGGAATTGGAGATGTTGAACTAAAAGGTTGTAAAAGTCATCACTTTTACAGAGCACCTATACTTAATAAGGTATAAAGCAATTGTAACACCTATTCTAAAACACTTCTTGGATTAGGCATAACTGCAATTTCACATCCTTCTTGCACCATTTCTTGTGGGTAATGTACATTATGGTATCAGTTATGATATATATAACTAAGTATAGCTACTTCTGACTTGATGTTGGTAGATCCAAACAGATATGGCCAAATCCAATCAGATATGGACAGATCCAATTAGATATGGCCATATAGCTGCCATAATTTGATATAATCTATACCATATCATGAATAGGGCAATACCTGGAACACCAGATATGGCCTGTATAAATTTTTTCTGTAAGGGGTGCCAACTCTATCCGTTTCCAGGGACAGGCCCCCGGAAATTGGGGACATATGGACCTTACACTATGCTAAAACCAACAAATTAAAAGAAACAATGTATTCCTTTTGTGGTGCCAATTTTAGCACATCGACACTTACCGTTTTCTCATGTGGGCAGAAATAAAGAGTTTTCACTTCATTTAATGTTTATTTAGTCAAAAATTTTAGGTGTTTTAACACTCTTTGCGAGTGTTTTGGTAAAAGTGCGAGTTGGGCTTCACCCCATTGCTCACATGATTCATGTTTCATGAATCAGCCATCTTAGGGATTAGCCAGGTGCAGAGCTTTTAGCAAACTCCTCCCACTTTGCAACCAATCCCAGGTATGGAGAAGGGTCCAATAGATTCTCGTAACGAGAATCGACCAATCGTAGCCATTCGTGATCCCCGTCTCCTGTGAAAGGGTATATAAAGTGAGAGCAAAACTCTCTTTGCATGTTTTGCTACTTTTGGAATTGTTAGTCACAGTCTTGTGTATATTATTGGTCAAGATACTCCCATAATATACCTGAGATTTCTTGTCTTGCTGGACACACAGTTGTGCAGAGGGACCCCGTTTTCACGTCTTGCCAGTTGTGGTCCAGTTGTGTACAGAGGGACCCCTTTTCAGTTTTGCCTTACTCACATAGTGAGGACAGATATCTTGTCTTGTCTCACCCATATTTGGGTGAGAAGAGATCCCTTTGAAACCAAGCACTAAGTCGGCAACGCTCAGTGCGCTCGTGATGCCAGGAGCCCTCGCCGCCTCTCGCATTGCGATCAGCAACCAAGCAAGCCACAAATCCCCTAGACAACCAGTCCAAGGAGAAACTACAGAAAACAACGAAAATAACTACAAATTGGGGAATACAGAAGAACTTGTATCGATTTCTAACGCGCAACGTCAGAAATCAACTCTTTATTACTGTTTAAGCCTTTTCTCTAATTGTTATTATTAGGGCATGAAAAACCCCTGAATAACGTTAAAATCTTTGTATCTTTTCTTTGGCCATCGCTTTGGCCACGCTTGCGAATTACACGTTCTTATCCTTGTATCGAGGGTTAACAGAAACTTTTAACTTACATTATATTGTGACCATTTCCTACCACTTTGCCCATTCGGGGTGGGTTCAATGGCGGTGAACTGGGTCACGAATAAATGACTGACTAAAGGACATGGATCTCATCGAGTTTGGGCCTTTATTATATACCAAATTATCACCGAATCTATCCTGCCCCAAAACCCCTCATCTACTCTGAAAACATTTGCCCTGCGGCCGGGGACGGTTGACCGTCCCCAAGACCGCATAGCCCTGAAACATTGGTTACCGCAATATCACCTTCCCTTCAACCCATTATCCCTTAGGGGCTGCTACGGCAGACGATCACGGCTGGAACCAGGAGATCGGGAGACCAGACACCACTCCTTCCTCTATCGCGTCTAAACAGGATATGATCTATTTCCTATGCGTGATCCCTTATATAACCGTCTCTTCCCGCCTCTCCTGCCTACTCCCGTCAGCCTCGTACCCCGTCACGTGACCAGAAGTGGTCACGCCCGCGATGGGGACCCGCCCCGACAAGCTGGGACACGACTGGGACGGGGCCAAAATGATGGATATATGTATTCACAGTTCGCCAAGGTTCCACACTCATCCTTGTGCTCAGCCAAGGCTAAAGTCTACGTTAGGAAGAATTATGTTTAATTTGTGGAGGAATAAAACTTTGCATTTTTACCTGGCATTTTGTGTCGCAATAGTGTGCAAACTCGTAGGTTTGACACTTTTGCATGGATTCACTTCTCTTTTGTTGTAAACAGTGGTGACAAACTGAATCATATACATCAATTGCAATAACAATTGGGTCCACTTTGATTCTCCTATCGTATAGTGGGAGATTACCATCTGCTATTACCATCTGGCACAGTTTCAAATAGCCTCTAGCGACATTTGCAAAATTGTGTGTCTCGCCATAGAATTGTCTCACAATATCATATCCCCGCTTAATTATGTCCTCTGCCAGAGCAGCGGGATCCTGCTGCTCCGGTCACAATATTTTATCACTATAAAGGATGCCATTACAATAAAAAAAATTAATGTAAAGGTATCTTTTACAAAGGCAAAAATAATATCAAGTTTCACATATGTTATGTGGATTATCAAGAGTTTTTGAATTAATGTGATTTTTTTTGCATTGCCACCTGCAACTATGTAGTGAACAATCACAACTCACCTTCAAGTGGACTTGTCTCCAATTCATCATCTTCTATCTTTCTACTCGCATTGAATTGAAGATGGAAGTGTGCTAATAATTAAAAGTCAATTATATAGCACATATCACTCTATCCAAAACTAAAAATTACTTATTCCATCCTTATACAAGCATGTACACAGTTCACTGTTTTGCACAGTACAACGTATGACTGTAAAACTTTTAGTAGAATACTTTTTTTTCCATTCTCTGTCACAAGCAATATTGCAGTCAAGTATTTTCTCACTTACTGTTGAATAAATGAGTTGAAAGAACTGTTTTAGGTATAGCCAGCTTTTCAAATACCTGCATTTGATGATTTTAAATCAACATGGAATGTTGATGCTATAACAAATTATGTTAATACTTTTTTTAATAATTAAATAGTATGTTATAATTTACTTTTATCACTTGTAGCCTCGTATATGCAACGACAGTGGTCAGGCTCAATTCCCAACTGTGTGAGTTCCATTTGTCCCTTTGGAAATCGGCTTTTTAGATCATTGTCACAAAATGGTCTGCATTCTTTTATAACAGCAATGCGCCCTGTTGAATATAAAGAATAAGTAAAAGGTTTTCAGTATTGTAAAACAATTACTTACTTAGTTCCTGTTTAGCCAATTCTCTGATGCCATTTAACATGGGTTGAGGTTTGTGACGTCCCCTGCTTGCCGATTGCACAGTAAAGAACGCAAGCTCAAAGTAAATGGCAATTGCCAACATGTAGAAATTTGTCATCATATTTTTTTCAGTTCATAGCAGATATGAGGTATGGTTATTATACTTACTATTGTTAGTTTTAACAATGCATCGTAAACTGTAAACTGAACTCTCCCTGATAGAATTAGGATATGTTTATTGGATATCTGGAAATGCCATAATGGTTTAATGAATATCTGGAACTGCCATAAAATTTTAAAAACTATTTCTCCCATGAAGAATTTATTATGAGAAGTGTAGGATGGCTGATAACTTTATCACGATCCGTGTTGGCGTGAATGCGCGGATGCAATACGAACAGAGAGAGGTGGGTCCCAGAATGCTTAAACTACGCGCTAACAAAGCGAGGGAAGCAAAACGCGCACATTCCGCTTTGCAAATACCGAAAAATAAATCAAATGGTTGGGCGCACGCCAAGGCACCAAGTAATTAATCCTAGAAAGTACACTACAGATAACTGGACCCAAAATGCACTTACTTGTACCAGAAACATTCCATGAAATGCACACAATGAACAAATGAAACACTGGCCAAGTTTCTGCCATCTATTGGCAGAATCAGGAAGCTGTGGCTGATCCAACCGTGACAAATTTAATGATATTATCAGAAATGATGTTTAACTTTGGTCAAAATAGACCAAATTTGGAGAGAATGTGAGCTAATTTGGTCAAATTTGTGCTATGGTAGTGCAACACAGAGCAGAGAGGCCCTGACCAAAAGGTGGTGCAAGTATACCCCTTGCATCTCCTGCCAGCACCAATGTTGGCCATTCATGTTACTTTGTTCTTACATTATATAAAAATGAATCAAAACATTTTCAATTACAGTTCTTGTGACAGGGAAATCATGTGATACTTTGGCACATTCCAATCATACCTGTAGTTATGAATACTTGCAATGGTGGATCTAAGATTGTTTTTTAAGGGGAGGGGGGCATTTGGTGTATGTTATCGATGTCAACTAAATATTGATTTAGTTTGGATATATAATCGATATCGGTACAATATTTTAAGCCAATACAGCAACCAAATTAGATTTTTAAACAAAAATATTTTTGAAAATGATATGCAAATCATGCAAAAAAATTTAAATTTTCATTTTGGAAATTTGATGGAAATGTTATTATTCCAGGAAAGCAACTTAATTTTTCCATTACTTTCCAAACCTAAATGCAATCTTTCCAAATTATATTTCCAAATATGGAAGATGATTTTCCAAATTTGTGAAATTTACATATCCAAAGACTAAAAGCTAAACTTTCTTCCTTCCTTCAACTTGTCGTGGCTAAGAATTCCTTACCTTTTAATAAAATGGAAAAGGCTTATTTGTTAAGGATTTACTGTGACGTAAGCATTTTGAATATTGTTGACAAATCGCGCGTATCACGTGACGCGCGACCCAGCAGTTGTCTAACTATATAAGGAAGAATATATTTTGAATAAAATTATCCAGTTGTTAGCTTTTACAACCCGATCAACACGAGACTTTTTGTTTATTGACTTTCTGATTTCCAACATTTACAAATAACTCAGAGATATGAGAAGAGAAAGTTTTAATCTTAATTCAAAACTTCTTTATTCAGTTAGAATATAATAAATGCAAATTAGATTGGTTTTGCACCAAAAAGGTTTCCTTGGCGTAAAATCCAAGAAAAATTAGCAAAGATGTGAGCTTGAATGCTAAAGAGAGCTCTGGTGCTCTCAATTAGGTAGGGGTCACGGTTTGTCTATTCCTCTTGTTGGTTTTTTGCCATGGCCCTTGTCTTTTGCCTGGCTTTCTTTCTTTTCACTTCTTGGTTTTTGTTCCGTTGATTGTCCCTGACTTGATTTGGAGGTATTAACGTATGAGACTAGTTATATCTGTGTTAAAATTTACTATCGTGTAAATATTTTGAATTGTGTAAAGTTCTTGAATTGTGTAAATTTGTTGTTATTGTGACAGCTCGCGTATGGCCTTTGTAGCCGCTTGTGACCTTAAGCAGTATTTCTTCTTCTTCGTACCAGTCACGGATACATGCGGTTCGCCGGCTTAGGAATAAAGCCAATACCACGTAAAGAGCTCGCATTCGTGTCACTCATTCATTAGTGCACCGTGGAACCGGGGACCTCCAGCCTCCCTAAGGCAGGAAACTCGGAACCCGGTCACACCATCTCCAGAAATTCTGGATGGTGCAGAAAAAAATGCTTAATCATGGTTCTCAATGTTCCCACACTTGCTGCAGTTTGGATCTGGTTTGATTTTCCAGGCGTACAGGGTCTCGCTGCAGGGCAGTGATTTGTGGAGAAATCTGAACATCAAATTTTCATTATACTGTTCCAAATGTTACTTTCTGTCCACCTATGTATTTAAGGATCCACTGCTCCTTCATTTTTTGTTGAAAAGTAATGATTCAAAGCTACAATATCCGGTTTTTTCCTGTTGCTACGTGATCGTTGACAAAGAAATTTGCAATATTTGTAGGTGAAAACTTTCATACGTGATATGCAAATGTGACAATGTATAATAATTTAACTTAAAATTGTGTTAAACATTTTGTTTTCCTCCCCCATTTTCAATCCCATGATACTCTGACCACATACATGTGTGTGTGAGGTCACTGCAATTGACAGGACCAATAAAACTCGTTACGATTTAAGCCACACGACTTTATTATGACCCAAACACGCAATAAACAGAAGTTAAAATATCTACTTGCTGATAATTTTTAGTGATTCTAATCGAAATATTGTTTTTGGTGTTTTTTGATGCAATTACCAAAAACAACCCGTCAAATAAAAATTATTTTTATGTTTTACTACATTGCAAAAGTAGTAAATGGGTAGAGTCTTTGTAAAAGGTGTGGTATCTGAAGTCTTGGAAGTAATAACCATTTCTCTAAGGCCAAGGTGAGGCTGATCCTTGATCAAGGAATTGCCTGGACAATTGCACAGTGTTCGATCAAAATCCAACGAATTTTCAGAATTTATAACAACCTTCTTTCCAGAGCAAATTTCTTTGCATTCAGCTTTAAGAGAACCTTTTTGTTATAAAAAACAAAAATTTAAACACAATGTAATACTGACTACTATTACTCCTTACTTATCAATTCCTTTAACTGTGATTTTTGGGTACTATTTCCATCTGTGTGGATAGTTCCAACTACGGTGGCTGCAGCTAAATAAAGTATAAAATCACAAGTTGTTTTGACAGTTATGTGTTAACTTAATTTGAATTTACCTGCTCCTTCTATTCTTGTAGTCGCTTTGAATTCTTTGTACTTAGGAGCTGTCAATAAGAAATAGTAATTAAAATTGTTCAATAAAATATACCGAAAAACCGAAAAATATAACTTGCAATTAATCTTGCTACCTCCTGTGGATGCAAAACCCTTTTACTTTTGAGTAAACAAAAGATCCAAA
>JAQIXT010002704.1:0-10041 GCA_034700445.1 Stenotaenia linearis | reverse complement strand
CTGGCGACCTTGACGATACCATGCCTTGCCTTGCCTTGCTGGAGATGCTCACGCTCCGCGGCTGTGGCCTCCTCTTCGGCCTTCACCGTGGCAAAATAGCGATGGCTAACCATAAACTGGATGCACCCACAGTCGAACGCCGGAAAACCGTACTCGGCGGGCCCAGGTTGCTGAATTTTTCAGTGCATAAGCATGGCGAAAAATGACTATGCCGTGCATGATGAGGCGGAGGCGGCATGGCAGACATCTATTTGCGGCTTCCACTAACTTTTTGACGACCCCAAAATCATGTTAAATGATTGTTTTGAGTGCTGAAAAGGTAGCAAAAAGTTGGTCTGCATGTTGTTGTTGGACATCGATGGTCAAATTCAATAGACCAATTTCTTTTTTTTTTCTTGGGTTCAATAATAGAACGTTTTTAAATCTATTGTATTTGAACCTTTCTGATGAGATCAGTTTAAGTTTCTACCTTTTCTTTGCGAAAGGTCTACAAGTGTCTTCTTTTCGAAATTCTTCAACCACATTTGATTCTTTCACCCATTCTATACCATTTTTCAACCTTTCTATACCATTTTTCAACCCTTCTTATCCATTTTTCAACCATTCTATACCATTTTTCAACCTTTCCATACCATTTTTCAACCTTTCTGTACCATTTTTCAACCTTTCTATACCATTTTTCAACCTCTCAGGTGCACGTAGGTTTTGAATAAAGCTATCAGTTAATCTCCAAGCAGGCGTCCCTTCATTTCCAGTCTCCAACACTACCCCCCCCCCCCCGAATGTTTTGCAATGAAGCAGCCGCTCCAGGCTGGACGAGGGAAGGGCTGGACAGGGATGGGGGTGGTTCAAGTTTGGCAGAAAAGCCTAATTTTTAAATTTTTTTGCTCCACTTAAATTCTAAAAAGGCTTTAAAAGCAAAAAAAGGCATCAAATACCCAAAAGGGCTTTAAAAATACATTAAAATTCAAGAAGGCCTAAAGAACGCCTTAGTGATCCCGAAAAGGGGCCCTAAATGGTCCCAAAAAAATTTTGCTCCAGCCCTGAAAAAACGAAGTTACGGCAGTGGAATTAAAACATTGTGACCTTAATAATGCAGGAGAGGAGAGATAATGTTTACAATTATAACATGGACATTCACGTGGGTGCGGGTTTAATACTATGTGCATAAATAGGAAAATGCACCATTTACTGGTTTTAAATTTTTTTAAATTGCAATTCATGAATGATTGATAACACATAAGTAACATATCATTGATGAATTGCAATTTTGGCCAGTGATATTTAGATTGTAATCTAAATGCATTCCTGGCAATCTAGGTATTGTATGTGCAACCTAGGTATTACATAAAATAGTGTATTTGTTGAACAAGCGAATTAGTAGAAAATGTGAAGTGGAAATATAAAAACACAACTGATAGCAGTGTACTTGTTACGTGATGACGTAATTCCTTCTTATCTTTGTAAAGATCACATGATTCGATCCTTGCTTCCGACTGGGTATATAAAGGGAATAAGGCGAATTACTGATCACTTGTCATATTAGAAAGAAAGCGATCAGACGACGATCTAGTGAATTAATGTTCAATAAAAGATATCGAAGTCAAAACCCATTTATTTGTAACAGTACTTTTTAATCATCAACTAAGGGAAATAATCAATGATGAACAGTGGAGAAGAATTTGAAATTGAGAACATAACCGGTAATGAAACAGAAAATTCTATCTCATCTTCGGCCGAAAATAAAATTTTTCAAACCGCATTTCACTACTGCATCATTGCTGTACAAATTTCCATTATGCTGAGTATGGGAGCAATCATCAATGTACAGGTATTTACATTACTATTTTTCTGTATTTTTTACGTGTTTGGGGAAACTGTGCAAATTTTTGGGATTAGGTTTAATTATGAGTGGAAGGAAATAAAGAAACCCTTTAATATTTTTAAAGAAACACTTTAATCATGTGAAAAAATCCAAGCAAACTACAAAATGCAAAATATAAATAGCTCAAAATCAAACCAAATAAGTAATCACTTTACAACTTAAATTAAACGAAAAGCACTAGGTAAAGGGGGGGGCCTCCCTAAAATGCCAGATGGTGCTGGGTACCGGAAGGGGCCGGCTTCTAGCCGGAGGACGACACCCCATGCTAATAAACGTGCCGGCATCCAAAAATCGGTGCCGGCGATCAATCAACGCTCAAAATCGATCGCCGGCATCCGAAATTCGGTGCCGGCAACCGTAAATCAGTCCCTAAAACACAAAATCGGTGCCGGCGACCGTGCTTAAATTATTTCAATGAAATCTATAGAATTCCGTAGAATTCACCAAAATACCTCAATATGGTATATTTCTAGGCCTATTGAAATATACCTTAAGTTATAATTGGTAAACCTTCAGGTGATTTATATTACCTGGAGGTATAATTCACCATAGGTATATTTTCATATCTCAAAGATATAATACCTTATAGGTATATTTTTAAACTTAAAAGGAATCAACATACGGACAAGGGAAAAATACCTAAAAAGGTATACTTCTATACCATTCCATACCTTATTTTTCTGAGAGTGTGGAAAGCAACACTTTATGCCTTTTTGTCAGAAAGTGTTGCTGCCAATCTATTAAATATATTGTAAATTAAAACTATGCAATAAGTTTATTTTGTGGAAATCTTTTTTTTGTTGCTGTGTAAGTATTTTGCATCATTTAAACCAAAGCTGTTTTTTGCTTGAGTTCAAACTGAATTTCTGCTAAAATCTGCGACAACTTCCTTGCTGGATAACTAGTAAAAATAGAGGGATGCTTTACTTCTATCTTTCAATAATCAAGAGGAGGAGTTGACCTAAAACTATGACTTTCTCTTTTGTAAGAGAAGGGAGGTGTTTCTGCCAGGTGTGTAGCCAGAGGCTATTTTGAAAACTCCACCATCTAGTGGTTTTTAAACAAAATAGCACTTAATGAAAATGTTTAGGGCAATAATCTACCAACATAGGTCAGAGTTAAGCAACGGAGCATGTTAGCATTGGGAGTGTTAGGGTTGACCATTTTCCTAGTTATCAATTCTTGATGATACCAATGGGTTTTATTAATACCATAGATGTTATGGTACCAAATGGTGTAATTAGTTCCAATGGGTACAATTGGTATGAATTGGGATCCATTAACCATTTAATCAATACCAATTGGAAACCATTAAGTAGATCTATTAGTTTCCAGTATTCCAATTGGTTTTTAATTGGAAATTCCTATTTGCTTTTTGTCCAAGTGTAACGATATCTGTATTACCCTCACCCCCTTTGCCCCTCGTGACAATCTCACCATTTCCCTTGACCCATCCACGCTACTTCCATTATCTGAATAAACACCTGTCCACCATTGTGTCCAGTCATTCTTACATGGTGTCAGAATTTTATCATTCATCATCCGGCTGATATGGATCGATTAGAACCCACACCTGCCCTGAACTGGCCAAAATCACTGTGCCCATTCGAGTCATTCTACGCGATGATGTCACCTTCCACTGGTGTTGTCGCGATCCAATTTAAGATTAATGAGTAAGTAAATAAACATGCGTAATTAGTTAAAATATAACGATGAACTTTATTCTATTGAATTACAATGAATTATATATTAATTGGAACAATTAAAATGGAATGAATAATTAAATAAATATCACAGGAAATCACAGGCAGTCATAAAACGAAAAGAGGGGAGAGCTGCGTCTGGGGCTCAATGCCTCAGGCGTAGCACGCGTCTCACACTCGGGACGTTTCCCGGGGTTGCCACAGCAACACAGCGACTGTCTGTGGTACAAAAAACGGTTAAAACAATAAAATATTAATTAAATACAATAAACAAATGAACGGCCTTATTTCTAGGGGTTAATAAGGAGTGATAAAGATCCGGGTGGATCACGTTGAATTGCTTCTGTGGGATTTATTCCCACAAAGACTTATATTCGAGGTTTAATTTGGTGAATACCAAATTAAACGGTTAACAATTGCACAAATATCTCTGTCTGCACTAAGTGTAGTGCAGAAAGATGAAGTTTTCCTGTGAAATTAGTATTTCACAAGAAAGGGCGACTGAGAACTCAGAACTGAAATAAGCAGTGTTATTCAGTCAAAAGTTTTTATCCAAGTCCTCGATCTGGGGCTCCAGCTTCCCCAGATCGACTCAGTGGTGTGACATTCGGCCGAGTCCATTATCCACCCAACTCCCACTGTTGACTTGCCAATGGGAGGTGGGAGGAGGGCGTGGCCAAGCCGAAAGACGGACAGGGTAATCGGAATCACCACACATCCCCCCATCAGCGTGGACGTGTCACGTAAAGTACGCCAATGGAAATGACCAGACCAGTCGAGTTATCACCAGCCATCCCGGCTGGATCTGAAGGTGCCAGCATCAATGCCGAAAATTTTCGACTACCTGGAATGCCACCCTCACTTAAAACGGCACCAGGTACCGATGCCAAATTGGGAGCGCACTAAGCTCACCCTGGAGCAATTTCGTCTAGAGACTGACGAACTCGGCCAATATTTCATAGAAGCCTCGCGATGCGTTAGACAGCGAGTTAAGAATGCAATGGACTTCCATGATCTAATCGACTTAATCGCAGGAGCGATCCAGGCCACCGCACTTGAAAGATTCTGGATTCCGCTAATCACCACGGTCGCGATTTGGCAGCGAGCCACAGATTTATGTCAGGAGGAGGTAGAGCCCGATATACGCTTGTGGGCGCATCAAATCGCAGAACGACCAGAGTTGGTCGACATATATCGTCAGTGGGAAACCGAAATCAAACAAAATGACATCTGTTCACAAGCCCCAAGCGAACTACCATGCGTATGGTTTGAAGACAAACCGGTCGATGAGGATTCATCAAGTACAGACTCACGTGCAACCAAGGTACCGGACGAACCTAGCCGGGATCCTTCTGTGATGAAAACCGATGAGGACGCTGCCACTACGGACAACACCGAAAAAGGGCTGTAAATCCCACTCCCTGTCATCCATGTGTCTGACTCATCGGAATCTGAGGATGGAGAAATCTTCATAGTACCGCTTCACGTGCTGGAAACCATGGAAACTTTGGCTAACTTTGAAGAAACCATGGCCGCACTGATGGAAGAAACCGTGCTCTCCTGGGCCGATCAGATGGAGTTGCCACCTGACAACTTACAGGAAGGCGAAGCTTCCGTCTCAGAGGAAAATGTCCCCGTCACGATCGAAGTCGGGAGTGAAAACATCCAAGCACCGCTTGCCATCCCCGATCCGTCGGCCACTAGTGAAGACCTTTGTCGTGGCTGTGGAATTTCTTACCTTTAACCTTTTATTAGAATGGTTGTTTGTAAAGAATTTACAACCAACTAAGAAAATTCAGAAAAATAAAGACAGCTTTTGTTTCCTTTAAAATCCCTTTATTTATGCTAATTTAAATATAAAAATGTACAAAAATGTCTTTTCTCACTAAAGCGATTTCTTGGTGCGAAGGCCCAAGAAAAAGGGTTAAGTTTGAATGTAAAAAGTCGTTCAAACCTTGTGGGAATGCTTTGGTTGTTGCGATATTGGTCGCAACAGTTGATCAAGGCATTCAAGGGCGAGACTGTATGCAATAGTTACAGTAGGTGCGTTCAAAGTTTTCTGTTTATGCCATTTATTCCATGTTTGCCATTTTTGGAAACCGGAAATAGTACCTGTTTCCCAAAAACAAGTGGCAAAAACACGTTTATAGTAAACGAAAAAATAGTCGTTTTTAGACTTGTTTTTTGTTTTTGGGTCATGTTTGTGGCCAAACAAACATGGCGGACACATGAGTTAGATCGAGACGAGGAGTTTAAACTCCAATTTTGCTGCGAAAAATGGAGTTAAGCACAATCATTTCATCATCCAAAGTAGCATTGTGTATACAATTTATTTAGAGGATAAAAATTTTGACGAAATATTTTGTATTTTTCTTAAAATTCATCAATTTATAGCGATCTGAATCGCAAAGACGCGATCCAACGTGTGATTATATGCACCAACAATCAATTGAACCATTGTTAGACATATTTTACTCTGGTTAGTTTGATAAGTCAAAGCTAAATATCAAACTGAATGGAAAATGGGTTTTAATTTAGATATTTTAACGAAATTATTTGTTTTTTACATAAAAACACATTACAGCAAAAACAGGCGAATTTAAGCCTGTTCAAGGTTAGGAACCATTTTTGCCATTTTACAAAAACAAAATAACCTTTCGTTTTTGGAAAATGGGAAACTTTGAATGCACCTAGTCTCTAGGGTTTCTTATGTTTCTACTCACAGTTATTGGTTATTTCTGACTTCCTGGCCTGGTTTGATGGTTTTTCTCGTTGTCTAGGGTTTGTTGTTCCGGTTGAAGTTCCGTCGGCTTCTTAAGTCGCCACGATGCAATGCCGCACCGGGCCTCTTACACTGGGGTGATGTGGGAACTTTAGGGCTACTTCTCACGTTGTTTCATTCTTTCATCCTCGTCCCTGGTGCCCTGTCGTACTGCTGCGCCGAGCCTTACATACGTCAGCCGGTTCCTGGGGTTTAGAAGTGGTTTTCTGAGTCGATAGTGGTTCAACCAAATCTGGTACACTTGCTGCCGCATTCGGTGCGTCGGACGCGGCATGCGATTTTTCAGTTTCCCGTCAAAACTAAAGATGGGAAAATATTTTCTGAGGGTTTTGAAAGTGCTCTTGCTTGCGAAACAGGGCTCAATTCACCCAAATGGGGTGAAACAAGCTGGCTTTCCGAGGGACTGAAGTGGGTTTCAATAGCAACTGTGGCTCCAATGGCGGAGTGTACAAGCGTCCAGGCTCGTTTTGTTGCGAGGGCTGAGACAAGGGCAAAGGACTTGGCTTCAGGGCTGGCGATGCGGGACGAATTGCGATGAACGGTGTAATGTCTGGCATCGCGCTCCGGACTCCTGTGGGTGCATTCAATGCTAAGGATTGAACGTTCCTGGTGTGAGCGGCTCTGGCAAGTGTATAAAGATGCTTTTGCGTTGCAACGTCTGGTACTTGTTGCTCCAACTCAGTTTGGAGTTGGACGGGATTGGGCAGCAATAATTCCCAATCAGCTTGAGCTTTACACAAATGGCTTCGTTCAAACGTTTCCGCTGGAGATAGTCCAAATCTTGAAGTATGGATCTCGATTTGTCTAAATACCCAGCGGACGAGGGCATCAGCTTAGGATCGGATGTCATCGTTGTTGATAAAATCTCACGCTTAATCTCGGTTGGATTTGATGCAATGATTACTGGTTTCGAGTTGATTCTTACTCAAACGGTGGATTTGGCTCGATTCCTAGATTTGGAGCGAGGCCGTTGAATCAATCTGGCACGCGAACTCCAAGGGTTCGGGCTGGAACGACTACAGATTCGGGATCGGAGATCTGGTTGAGTTGCAGCTCGAGATCTAGACTGCAAATTATTGATCTGTCTCTCGCTCTCTCAATTCTTTTGGTCGATCGTTACCTGTTGGCGTTCAGCATTTGCGGCAGGATCCGAAGGGACGCGTTTTTCGCGCAACTCAGAAGCGAATCATGGAAAACGGTTTGCAAGAAGCGCCTTCGGAGGGTGAAAAAGAAGCGAGAGATGCAGTTTTTGCTGAAAAACAATTACAGGATGATGTGGAAAGCGATGACGACGGATGGGTTAGATTCTGCAACGCAAAGATACGGGAATCGAAGGAAAGAGATCCGAAAAACGAACTTTGGCTGAGAAAATTTTCGATCCGTTATGCCGCGACCGATCGTTCTAACGACGGGGCCATCGAAAAGCCAATCGTCAACCGCGACAAAGAAGAAGAGCGGACCGATCAGTCAAACGACAGCGTCGCTGAAAAACCAAATGGCGATCGATACAGTGACGACGAGGGGGAAACGACCAATCAATGTGACGAGGGCGTTACCGAGAAACCGACTGCGGTGGCGTGCAAATCACAGTTCGAGAAAGAAGGTGAAGACGATCGCGACAATAGTTTTATGTTATCCGAACTGGACAAGGAAAGCGAGAAATCGGTGCCGCAAGAGAACGGCGAGATCAGAGCCTCCGATTTGGAGACGCAACAGTCCTAACCGGTTGGCGACGACGAGAAAAACGACAACAACGAAGAAAACGAGGCATTCGAGGAAAAGGAAGAAATTCAGAAAAAGAGGAAGAAGAAAAGGAAGAGGAGAAGAAGGAAGCGATAGAACGTGAAGAACAGAACAAAAAGGATTGAATGATACAAAGTTGGGCGAAAACTTGAGACGTTTTAATTTACGTTAAGGTTGCTCATGGTATCCTTTTAATCAAATTGTTTGTTGTAGGTAGTTTTTAATTTTTTTTTTTTTTTGTTTTGTTTGTTTTATTGAAATTGATTTTTTGTGGACAAAGATATGAAGCGGGGCATGGGGGATTTGTTATGTGATGACGTAATAGCTTCAGATCTTTTGTATATGTGTGTGATCACGTGATGCGATACTTGCTTATGGCCAAGTATATATGGGCAAGCAAGATCCAACACAGATCACTTGTGATATAGAAGTGGATACGAACAGAAATCGATTCACGAATAGAGATTCAATAAAGTAATATCAAGGTCAAAAACATTTATTCGTAACATTTTCCAAGTCCGTTCTTGGCCGTGATAACCATTCCGGTCAAGAGTTCTGCATTTCTCTTGCTTGGCGACAATGCTGAGTAAGAGCCTAGGAATTTTACTGCCGTGACTCAATTGATTCGAGTCAAGACATCTTTGAGAAAACTTGCGATAAGTCATTCCAATCGAGGAAACGCAATCATGGCCGCAGAATCGAGGACCTGAGAGAGAGTTCAACTATACCCTAGACACTACAGTTTCTCACACCATTTTGTGAGAAATGCTTCACAGGAAGTATTTATAAGCAAAGATTAACAATATTTGTAAGTGGAAATAACGCAAGTTATTTTCCACCTTGCTTGAGGGAAATTCACCCTCGTTAAAGTGTATTTCCTGTCAACACAAGTTGTGTTGCGCAGGGTGTTGCTAGGGCAACCATTTTGTGATATTTTCATACGAAAATTATTTTATATTATTTATTATTTATGTACTTCAAAGAATAAATCGTGTGTGTGATATTTTTACTTAACCAATTGTGTCATTATTTAATTAAGGGATTTCTAGCCGCGACAAAATGACTATATGACGAAGGGGAAGGGCATTTTCTTCCTTGTCTTGCCTACATACCCCAGGAAGGGCTATATAGGCAAGACGTCTTGGCCGAGGGAGCTAGGAAGCACGAATTATCGTTCCAGTTTGCTAAAATTGAAAGCCCAATTGTTTTATTGTATAGTTTTGTACTGTTTTTTTTTTTAAATTATGGTTTTCTTTGAAACAAGTGTTGGTTTTTACCGAAGCTCGAGTGAAGATATCACCTTCGAGTCAAATTCCATGCCAAAAGGGCCGTTTTGACTTTGATCTTTTGTGGTGATTCCAATCACCCTGTCCATCTTTCGTCTAGCCCCGCCTTCCACCCACCTCCCATAGAATTGCAAATTCGACGTTTGATTAAAATTGATGAATTGTTGGCCAAAACCGGTTTATGACCAAAATCGGTATATTTTTGGCCAAAATCGCTTCGATTTTTCACTAAATTCGTCACATTTTTGCCATACCATAAAATTGGAAACTGGAGACAGAAGTGGTATGTCGGAGATTGTCCTATGAAATGGGAAATTTACGTCAAATTTGATATATTGTCGACGAATTCGGCTTTTCAACGTCTATATTCAATTTTCCCCATCTACCAAAGTTGGAATTTCACATCAAGTTTTAACAATTCGAATGGTTTACGTTAAATCAGACGACTTCCAAACCCATTAAATTGCTGCAATTCCCCTTCCCAGAATAAATTTATCAGATATACTTTTTCCTTTATGCAGAATTACTAAATATAATGTTTATTTGTAATTTGCCTGATGTATACTGTTGCGTGTTACTGCGCGTCATCTTGGAATAATGTAAGGTCACGTGACGTGGATAAGCGGTAGGGGGATTATCTAC
>JAQIXT010002703.1:0-10042 GCA_034700445.1 Stenotaenia linearis | reverse complement strand
TTATTTTTAAAATTAAAATAAAAAGAGTGGAATAAATTGTTGGGTGGGTTAGGAAATGGATGGAGGAAATGAAGTGGGGTTTTTAAATTTCTTCTGTTCATTTTTCTATTTTTTTAATAATGGAGGTATAGTAGGGGAGATGAGTAATGGGGTTGTTTTGTTTGGACATGTAGTGCCATCTGTGAGGTAAAAAGTAAAGTGTTTTGATTTTTGAAATGTAAAATTAAAGATGTTTTGTGATTTAGTTGATTAATAGTTTTGTTTATTTTGAATTAAGATTCGTAGATTGAGATTTAAGAGATTTTATTGTGTATTTTTTTTGCATTAATGCAAGATTTGAGTCAGTGGCGCCATCTAGGAAGAGAAAATGAAATTATTTTAATTTATGCAGTTTTAGATGTTGAATTACTGGGTGTTAAAAGAAGCAAACAACTGGAAAAATTGTATTTTTAATTGTATCTTGTATGCTGTGTTGTTTTTGCACTAATGATTGGAAAAGTGCAACAATTCAGCAGCGCCAAATTTAAAATGCAATAAGCGCTTTAAATTCTAATAATATTTTTTAATGACCATTAATCAAGCGTTGAAAAAAATTAAAGCAAAAGTTTCCTCATTGAAGACGCATCAACAGGCATGTTAAGTTTTCACTTTTTCAGCAGTGGAATTACAAGCAATTGTTGGTGAAAGTAATTGAAGGTTTAGTTCATTTTAATTTTTATTTGTTTTGGTTTGATTAATGATTGATGGTAGTGGAAGTGTAAAACTTACATTACCTGAGAAATTGTTTAATTAGGTTTATTTAAAAAATAAGAGACGATATAAGATGCATATGGTAATCTAATTCTCTGGTATAAAAGCTGTCTGTAAAGCTACAACATTTTAAGTAAGGCCAGATCTTTAAAGGACCTTGTCAGAAGAGAACTCCAATGCCAAATTAATTTCTACATTGTCACCACAATTGACAATTGTGAGATAGCTTGTTCTTGCTATCTTGATGAGGTCATCAGCAGTACCCTGCTGATCCTGACTTGACCCCCATCCTTTCTTTTGTATATAAGCCTAGTTCATAGCTAATAAAGATCATTCGAGTCGACATACTCTAATCCTGTTGTCCATTCCTTTCTTACAGCAATGCAAGCAATAAATTTAATTTTCATTAAGATGATCTTTTTATTGTAGATTGCCGGTGATGGCAGATCAGTGGTTAGCACTCTTGCCTCTGGATCGTAAAGCACCAGGTTTAAACCTGGCCCAGGGTAGGGATTTTTCTTTAGAAGAGAATTAATGCCATTGGTCTTCCATTTGGATTGGTTAGTTAGTTGTTTGATTTCTCACTTTTTTCAAGATGGGGTATTTAATGTCAGCCTAATTTCTGCAACTATGCTAAATACTGGTGCCAAGGGATGAGGTCTCCTCATGGAAATTTTACCACTCTGGTGATCCCTAACATGGAGGAAATCTTCCAAACACAGGACAAATTCTCCTCCAAAGAATTACTACTTGATTTTCCTCAATCAGGTTTGAACCAAGGAGTTGTAAGTAGTCTACTTATACCTCCTTGCTAGAACCAGGTCTAAACATGAGCATACTAACCACTAACCACTGGTCTGCTGGCACTGACTCTGTGTTTGGAAGCTCCTCCATATGTTAAAGATCCTTAGAGTGGTAAAATTTCTAGAAGAAGGACTTACCTTCTACATAGACCAGATTTGAACTTAGAACCTTTAGGATGAGAGATGAAAGTGCTAACCACTGGTTTTTTTATATTGCGGGCACCAGGACCCCACACTTACCAGTACAAAAGTTAGGCGATTTGGTTAGAACACGTCAAAAGTTTAGCAAATTTTAGTTCCTAAATTCATTTTTTCAGAAACAAAGCAATGGCACAATGTAAAAATGCCCTTGATTCAAAAGACATTAGGTGCGTTCAATTCATCTTGGAAAATGGAAAATTCAATTAATTAAATCAAATTAATTGAATTTTCCAAAATGAATTGAACACAATCCAATTCTTGAAAACAGGAAGTTGATGCGTTTGATGTCACAACAAGCATCAAAAAAATCCAATTATTAAAATCAAGTAAGAATTGAACGCACCTAATATGACTTGTAACATTACTCTACATCATGCTTGTAGCAAAAACTTGTTTATCAAATTGAAAAGCTTTAATAAAGTTACATCATGATAGTGATATAGTATTAAAAGCAATAACGTTAACATCAAAATTTGCAATGCAATCATTTAATTCACACTCTTTTGAAAATGAAAATCATAATAATAAATTTTTAATATTTATAACTGGCACATCATTGTGTAAAAAGCTTAAAATCAGTTATTATTAATTAACATAAGAGTCCTCACTCCCTCACTCCTTCGGCTTGTGATGGAACTCACATTCCACACAGGCTAAAATATGGTGATTATAATAATATAATTTTTATGTAATAATTTTATGCCCAGAAATTACAAATGTTACATTATTTCAATGCTTTATATTCATTAAAACATGTTATTTAGATTTATAGTACTTATTGCATTTTAAATTTGGCGGTGGTGAATGGTGACACGTCATGGTGGCAGCACGGCAAACTGCAAAAAGTAACCTACACAACTTATATCGTCAGGAAGCTTCTGTAAATTCTTCCAGCTTCATTCCATCACAACAATGTTCTAAACTGAGCCAAAACCAAAAATTGAGTCTTTTAATGACTGAATTGAAATACTCGTCAATCAATCCAAAGTAACAAAAACCAACAGCATTACAATAACAATATTATAACAAACACATGCTACAATACCAGTTCTTAAAATCAATTAACCTAAAACCAAATTATCAAACTCCCTCCCCCTAGTGCCAAAACCCAAAATCAATCCCTCACCTTCACACTTCACCCAATAGATGGCAGCAAACACAGCTCTCCATAGCAACAGTCGATAATACAAAGCGAGGTCATTGTGTTAACTTATTAGTTTGGTGGAGAGATTTTTATTAAACTCCATCTTCATTCCCAGTAAATGGATCCATTAGAAACACCACACTCCACTCTCCCCTCTACCTCCTACCACTCAACTTCCTCTATGTTTCCATTTGGGATAATGGACATGGATGTAAGGAGGTCCAATTAACAAATGGTCTGGGATTGAATAGATGGATTCATTACGTGCAATGGCAATAACTGACTAACACACACTCACATAAAAAAAAATTTAAAAAAAAAATAAAATGAAAGGTGTCTAATTTGAATTGTGAATCGATTTATTTCTCTTTGCTAATTTTAATTCAACAAAAAAATTTAAAAAAAAAATTGAGGTAAATAACCTGAAAGGAAATGAGCTCCCTCTTAATCACCACAATTTATCTGCCTCATCAATCTCTTATTCCTCCCTCAAGTTTTCTAGTGGAACCTTCCGATGCCGTGATCCGAACATCCGGGTGATTGTTATCAACTGGAGATCTTCTTTATCGCCCCTCACTCCTTCGTCTTGCAAAATTTTTCAACTTTTTCGCACTTTTCACTTAATCATTAATCAACTTCTTTTATCCCCTTGGTGACCTGCAGTGTAAATTGGGCAAACAGATGCAATTAATTTTATCTCTTTGCGCCATCTTGCCTGTTAAATACAATAACACTCAGATTGGGTATGGCTTTTTCTAATTAAGATTAAGAAAGTGCTTCCATATGCTCTTAGACCACATATGCAATGCTGATTTTGTGAGTAACGATGGGTTTGTTTGGATTCTTTGCATTGCAAGTAATGTAAGCTTATCAGTGGTGAGTTTGGAATATTTTAGGCTGTTTATACCAATTAGAACTTTCAGAGGTAAAAAAAAGTTGGCCCCGTGGCTTTATATTTTGATATTTATTGATATTTTGTTCTGTTAAAAGGGATTTTCTTCATTGGTTGATGAGCTTTTGTCTGTGGGAAAGGGGTGTTGAAGGGGGGGAGGGATAAGTTAATTGAATTTGGATTTTTCTGTGTTCTTTCATAGATGAATCAATTTCATTTTGTATAATGTATGTGTTTGGTAGAATTCTGGAGATTTAGAATTCATTTCTGATATGATTTATGGATTAAAGATAAAACCAATGAAATCGTTTAGAAGTTGATGAAAATCAATAGAAAGAAGATCAAAGTCAATTTACTAGTTCTATGATTAGCCAATCACAATTCCAATAGCCTTATTTGTGTATAACTCTTACAGTAGCTATTCTGGATAACATTGTCAAGGAATCCTCCTTTGGGTTTGGGGGTTTTGGGGTTTTTGGTGCTTTATGGCCTTAAATTTCAGGGCTGCAGATTTGTACCTTATTAAACCTTGGGTTAAGTTTACTGGTTCTTATTACTCTGTGCATCTGAGTTTACAGACAATGATCACAACAGTTAGACAATAAGTATTGCAGTTTTGAAACTTATCAGATACCTTTTGATGTGTCTTAAAAGTGTGAATTGCATATAAATGGATTATATTTATGTTTGTGCAGATCTTTCATTGCTATCAAAGGACTAACCTTGAGTCTAACAATCATTATCTTTATTTAAATGAGAATCTGTATTGATCTTTAATATCTTGTTGTGTTTCAGTATCAGTAAGAAAACAATTATTGTGAATGTTGTAATTCAATTCCATTGAAACGACGGCTTTACCATAGCAACTATAGTTTTAAATTTTAAATGAATTAAAAAAGACATACATTCTTGTTTTGGTCTTTGGCAGTGACACAGCTTTAACTCAGATGTTTTTGAAAATTACACTGAATCAAAATAAGCCAGCTAATGTTATTTAAATGTTGATCAAATGTTAATTTTCAACATAAATATGTTGAGTCAATGTTAAAAATGTCAATTAATAAAACATTATTTCAACAATTAAAGTTAATTCAGTGTTGAACAAACATTGAATCTACCGTTAGTTCAAAACGTTCAATTCTAGATGTTATTTTATTGTTATAATGACAATATTTATTAAAAAATTTTAAAATAATGTTAAATCAATGTAATATAAATGTTAATTTAACATTAAATATTGAAATAATATTTTTTAAAGTTGTTTTTTAAATATTATTTCAACATTTTTTTTGTATAGTGTAAATAACATGACTCAACTTTAACGTTTTACTGTGATTACTCATTCAATTCGAACAACAAGAACACAATATACCTTAATCTTAACAAGAAAACCAATAATAATAGTACTAATCGCTTCATCAACAGTAACCCAATTTTTTTACAAGTAATTACTTGTAAATAAATTCACCAAGTTAGGCCAAAACTGGCAATTTTGGCAAAAGATTAACCGCTTTAATCCAAAATTAGGCTATTTTTGACGTCACTAAAGTCTCGGAAATCTCGAATCGAATTTTCCAGGACGCACGATAAGAAACATAGATGAAATTCCCGGGAAAAAATTCCCGGGACGTCTCGACACAGAATCCCTATTAGTAAACCATTATAACTCTATCAACCCCAACATAAACCCGAATAAATACAACCGCTTGTAACTTGCAATACAAAGACATTAACTAATCTTTACTGACCACAATTCTTATAATACAATTACAATATAAACCTTACTTGTGGAGTTAAAAACAGCCTCTCTTACGTTCTCCCTGCAAATGTTCTTCTTGCAAATCTGCAGCAAAACCCAAATTTCACACAATTTCTAGTACCTGAAACGCAAAAAATAAATAACAATATCGACAGGCGAACTTCTCAAACACGAAATCTTAATCTCCATTACAATTAACATCCAATTTTCAAACTCCAAATCAAAAACCTTTAAACAAAGACTCTCCCAAATCTTAGTTTACATTACCAAAATGAAAAACCCCTCCCCCTCCCCCCACCACATCTCCACTGAGTGCTATCTCCAGTCGATCATTCAAACAATACTTTCAATAATTACATTAAAGTGATTGAATGTATTTCCCTCTGACGTCGCACGACGATAACTCATCACGTGACCACCTTCCAAACCACTTCCTCCTTCTCTCAACAGATGGCGCCATATACCGAGAAATCCTCCCGACCAACGAGTTTAATTTTCGTAGCGAATTTTTATTTTTGGGACACGGACCGAACGTTGGATGGGCGGGACGATGACAGGGAAGCAATCAATGGCTATTGAAGGTCTGGTGGCGCGCTTGTTCTCCGGTTTCGTCGATTCTGTCTGTTGAAGTCGTCGACCAGAAGCGAGCCAATTGTTTAATGAGAAACGGTAAGGGGAGGGGGTGCGCGTTTGGCCGCTCGCGTTCCTATATATACCCGACCCGCTCGCGTCGGATGGGGCACTCGCCACGAGGCTTCGGTGCTGCACACCTGTTCGTGAAAACTTCTCTCACCTGCAGTATTCATTAACAAGTTAATTTTTAACTACAAAGGTAAGTTTTTTTTGGTTTTTCTGTGTTTGATATGAAAGGGTTTAAAGTTTTATGATTTGGTTTGCGTTAAATTTTTATGATTTTACGGAAAATGGTTTGTTGGTGGAGTTTTGGGATGGTGTTAAGTAAATTTTGGGTGTATGAATTTGTAATGGTTGTTGATGCGGGTTATAAATGTTGAAAATATTGTTTTACGCGCTTAAATTTAACAGTTGTGGTGCGACTGTGAACTTTGATTAAATTTTGTGACAGTTTTATTTTATTTCTTTAATTTGATGGATTAGTTTGATTATTTTTCAATCAAAAGTTGTTTAAATTTTATTTATTGAAACAAATAGTTTGATTATTTTTGGATTACGAAACTGACTGTAATACTAGTGAACTGTTTAATAAGATGGAGTATGTTTTGACAGATTTGATTTGTGGGTATAAAGGTATAAAATTTTATGTCGCCAGTAACTACAAGGTCTTAACGCGGAATGGCAATTATCGAATTTATATCGAGGATAAAATACTTGTAATTAAAGTGAGCCCAGAAGAGTTAAATATAATTAATAATATAATTAAAATAGTCATTCCATTGCATTTAAATATTTGCTAAATTACAACAACAGCAGCAAATTTAAATAGGTTGAGAGGAAGGAACGAAAGTATATTGCGTAAGTTCGCCAGCGGCTACTACGGCCGTACGTGATCTTTCGCAATACTAGAAATATATACAGTTGAAAATGAAAAGAAACACGATCTACACAAGTCAAAATCTCCGACTGGAATTAGGGACAACCAACGACGCAAGAATCAGAAGCAAAAGATAGAGCGCTACGCAGAAGAGTAGAAGCGCCGTGGCTAAAACCAACAAGAGGAAAAGAAAAACTGTGACCCCAACTCTATCGAAGATATCAGAGCTCTTGTTTAGCATCACACAAGGTGACGCAACTACGCAAGTTTTGGGTAGCCATAGCTACCACGCATAGTGAATTAAACTGTGTGGAACAGCGCATTAGTAAAGAGTTGGATATGCCCACCCCCTTCCAGGTTTAAAAGAAAAAGCAAGTTGAAAAACAAAGGAACGTAATCAGAGTACTTAAAGGGTTTTAGACGAGCGGTGAGTTGTGATGGGCACTTGACGGGGAATTGTAGCTGTGTCGTAGCCGTCTTACTCTTCCCTGCCGTCATGGCACCCAAGAGAGGTGTGACCTCTTAGTCACGTGTCCGGACGGGTTAATTAAGATTCTCCGTTAATTAAATGCCCTCGGCCGTGAGAGGGGGAAGGTGAGTCAGGATGGAGTGAGAGGGGAAAAGAGAAGAGAGAAGAGCAGCGTCTTTATCTGTAAAACGTCGGCGTTTGTTCTCGACATTAATTGCCATGCCTATCTTAGTCAAATATCTTTGTCCAATTGGTAATTCCGGCGTCTTTTCTTTAATTGCGCATCTCTCCGTCTTGTCGCACGCGTTCCCCTGACCATCATCATGAGTTGGCAAGTTTTCTCATTAAGTTGCCCTCCCACGCACAAAGAATGTCGTCTAATAGGCTAATGGGGAGCTCCTTGCAAGACCTCGCTTAATCAGTTCACTTCGTGTACGATCGCCAGGTGTCGCGGTCAGTTCTCATAGGTGCGATTACAGTGTGGCACCAACACTTTTCTTTCGATCTGTCGACTTACACGCCGCTTACTTTTATTCTTATTCCTAACTTGTGCGAAGCGCGCCGCATGCCGCGTTCAATCTTCACGGAGGTTTATGCTCGCAGTCTTCACTTCCTTTTTGAGTTGTATTTTAAGTTGACTGAATATATCAGTAGATAGAGATATTTAGTTGGTTTTACCACCTTTCTTACGAGTTGGGTTACTTAATATTGGCGTAATTTCTGCGACAAAGGCCAAACACTGACACAAGGAAGCAAGCACTTCTTTTAGAGATTCTGCCACTCTGAGGATCTTTAATGTGCGGAGAAAATCTTTCTAACTTGGGACCAAAGGCTATAATTCCCTTCCAAAGGCCTGCCACCCAAATTTTCCTCGCCCAGAGAAATCACCAACCTAGGCTAGGTTTGAATCCGCATTACTTGGGTTCAGAAGTGAGTGCTCTAACCATTATCAGCTATTATTAAAAATGAGCAATGTAACAACTTTGACGACTGCGACCGGTAGATTCCGTTCTAATTCAGCCGACTTGCTGGCCTTGCCGCCGGTCTCCTTTTTCGTTTGGGGAAAAACCTATCAGGCCAGCCCGAGCCTTGGCCCAGCAGGAAGAAACAACATCAAGAGTCACATCTATATTTGCATATCCACCTCATACTAGCATAATCAGCCATGTTTACTACAGAATTTACTCATATCTTATACTATATAATATACTCTTTTACAAGGATAAACACGGAAACAAACATTTTCACTATTCACATTTTCATTTTCATTACTCTATCCAGTTCATTCTCAACTTAGTAGTCCAATTCAATACAACTCTATCCACATTACCAAAATTCTCTATCATAATAACTCTTAAATCTAATTTATTTCTAAACTTCTTGCAACAGTAACAAAATTAAAAAGTTTACACAAGTAAATTAAAATTCACATTTACATTAAACATGAGCCCAATCCATAGCTTATGACTGGAATTACATTCAACCAAAGGAAGAAAAGGAAACGTTATTGTTACTATTGCCATCTGTGGTCCACCAGAAAACAGAAAGCTTAACAGTCTAAATCTAACACAAATCTAAATATCTACGCAAATGTAATTATTTACCGAGTCCAACATCTATCGTAGTGAAACTCCTCCGAATTGAATTAGGAACAATCAATGAAACAAAAATCTAAGAGCAAAAGAAAAGAAAGCCAGTGGCAAAAGAGAAGAAGGGCCGTGATCAAAAACCAACAAGAGAGAAAAGGGGACTGTGATCCTAACGTAATCGGAGGCACCCGAGCTCTCGTTTAGCATTGCATAAGGCAAAGTAAGAAGGGAGAACTGTTAGAAGGTTGGGTTGGATTTGTCTCCTAAAATACCAAGTAGCAGAAGATAAAAGTTAAGTCTAAACTGACAATAGCCAAAATAAGTGGCTATTTGTTACAAATTCAATGCAGTTTGCTCTTAGAATGATTAAAAATGTTTTTAATTCTAAAGATGAGTTAATATTGTTCTTAAGAAGAAAAAAAATCGTAATAGTTTTGTTAGATGCTTCATCAGTTGGAAATGATGAGTTAAATGGTGTATAAATTGTAACATAAATTTTAAGAGAGAAGAATCTTGACGTTGGAATCCGTTTCTTGATATATACGGTAACGTCTTTTTATGAATTAAAAAAGTTTGGAATTAAGGATAAGTGGAAAGTGTTGAGAAACGAAGTTAGCAGAAGAGTTGTAGAAAACTCATTGCAAGTTTGTCTTAGAGAAAGAAATCTTATTCAGGCAAGTTTAATGTAATTGCTGAAATAACATCAGCTACAGCCCAATACAATTACTAATTAATATTGACACACATGAAAGATATAAACTAGAATGTATTAGAGTAAAAATAAAATATACAGTATTTGCACATGCTCTGTGAAACCTGGACTGGTTTCTTGAAATATTTCATTCCTAATACTTTTTTATTTTAGGATTATGTACGCTTTGTTTTAACGTGTATGTTGATTCGTAAAGTTTTTCACTTCATTTGA
>JAQIXT010002702.1:0-10046 GCA_034700445.1 Stenotaenia linearis | reverse complement strand
TAGTTAACCCTTCGTCACTTCATTCGATGGAATTATTATCAAACTTCACTTGGTAAGTTCGTTTAATTTTTAATTTAACTTGAATATTTTAGTTTGCTTATTGACACAGGGTGGCGCACTTTGCCGCAAAAAATGTTTCAAGGAACTTTGCTAAATAATCTATTCCAACTCATCATCAGTCGTTCTACTAGACCCGTTATCTCTTCATGGCAAGGAAGTTTCTAGTTAAATGATTCGTGGGTCAAAATACCATATTCTACTTTTTCCCCTTTTATTTGAAAATTGTTTGTTTCGCATTTCACGCAATATTGAAATTGAATTTTCCAGTCACTGAATTCCAGTTAGCGCATTATGACTTTTAACCTATTTTAAATTATGTGAATCGAGTATCAGTTGATGCTTCGATGAGTCAGTTCAATTATTTGGAAAATTCAATTTTCGTTTTCTTTATTCCAATTTACAATTCATTGACTGAATTTATATATTTTTTATTATGATTACTGTGTTATTATTGTTCTGTTTCGTTTCGTGCTGAGAAGTAATTTTTTTTTTCTTTTTTGCTTTCGATTGATTAATCATTAGAAAAATAATGACATTTTTACCCTACAAACAATGAGACGTTATTATTAGATTCCTAATAAGCAAGTTTAATATTTGGTTTTGATTTGTTTTTCCGGGTTTAGATTTTTAGAAAAAAAAATCGCTAACACGCGCCATTTTTAGAGTTCTTGAACTAACAAGGGTGCAATCCACTTTGCAAGTTGAGTTGGATTTTTTAGCTGAATAAGGCAATCGATTATCGAAAATCGCATTTAATTTGTTTTTCTTGGGACCCGAGGTTTGATGAAAACCAACGTAGAGTGTTCCATTCATTAAGTTAAGCGCATGGGAACGTTTTTAAGAAAAAACCATGAGCTCAAAGCCCAGTTAATGAAGTTTAACTCTCTTGGGTCGTGCTGAGGCAAGTGCTTTTTAGAATATTTGTATTTATTAAGCAAAAAGTGTGTGAAAAAGAACAAAAGAGAAAAATTTAATTATTTGACTCTAATGCCTTTAAGAGCGAGTGAAGTAACAGGAAATATCAGACGGATTGAAATTATAATAATTAAGTAGCGAATTTCCATTTCGGGCAAAGACAGCATTTTTGAGGAGTGTTGAGGTCGACAGCAAAGAATATGTGCGTTTCGGCTTTGCGGAGCAGTTTTCTTTGGCTTATGAAGGACAAATGTGCTATTACACTTGGAGTGTCAAGCATCTGGTTGTAATCAAGGCATTTCTCAGCGCAGTTTTCTCCGTTGCCAGTCACCGGAATAAAAGGTAGACTTCACTGTACAACTAGCTAATAATCTCAACCATTTTTCTCTGTCGCTGCGTCGAGTGTTATGTTGTTTTGCGAGAGAATTTTAGGATGTAAGAACGAAATTTCAATTCTGCGGTTAAGTTTTGTCTGAGAGTTTTTAAATTAGGAAAATCTGATGTTTCCTAGGACGCGGGGAAGATAAATTCTGATGACAAGGGTTTCGAAAATAGGATGCGGAATTTAATTTCGTAGTTTCCACCTGATTTAATGTGAAATTCCAATTAGACAATATTGGTTCCATGTAATGGGAAAGGCACCAAGAAAACTAAATGAGTAAGAGATTTTTTCAATTATTGCTATCGCAATAAAAGGAAAAATCGTTGGAGGAAATAGAATTTAAAAAATAAGGATTAATAAGTTGAGTACATTAAATTAAACAGAACAATTAAAGTTAATTACATGAACCAGGAATTAGGAATTCAAGTGTGTTTTTAACCACTTTTTCCTAATAATTTGATCGGATTACAGAGTGCATTGATCATACGGAATAAATTAATCGATTCGAATGTCACGTTTTGTGTGAAGGGAGTTGAACCACATATTAATTAGATTTCCTTTATAGTAAAAAAAAATGATTTTAATATAATCTAATGAAAAGGAAATTGTTATCAATGGTTTTCATGAGGTGCAGTTTTAACTGAAGAAATTTTATCTCTTCGTATCTTATTTGCAAAAACTTTTCAATTTAATCTTGCAGGTTATCATGCATGACATTAAGGTGTTAACAGAACTCTCTTGCGCGCACCTGGTTGAATATAAATAGCTTTTGTTATAAGTAATTTTACAAATTAATTTTATTTTTGGAACGTTATTGGTGATGGATATAGTAACTGAAGCTTAAATTGATGTAGTGAACTAACAATGTCTAATCTTTAAATTTTTTTTTTTTATAATTTAGTTTTGATTCGATTTATTAATAGGTATTTTTTTAAATGTAATGTAGAACAATTAGTTTTTTGTCACTGATGACGGTTGGCACATATTTTTTTTTCATTTAAAAAAACAACAAAAACTAGACCTTAAACCTTGATAACGAAAGATAACACATCGAAAAAGAAATTTTTATTGTGAATCCAAACGTGCTAAAGTAGAAAATTGTTACTCGGTTTATAATACATGAATAATGGAGGATAGCGCTGAAGTGATAATAGAAATAGAGATTCTTGGTGTAAAAACACCAGAATGCGACATTAGAACGTCATATTCTCGCTCAGCTGTAAAATCGCAAAGCATGAAACAGCTGAAAAAGAAGAGTAAACACAATAGACAGCGAGCACTAACGGACATGGAAATATCGAAACGTGTATATAGACCAAAATCATTAACGAGTGTAAGTGTGAAATTTCTTATTTAATGATAATCATCAAGTTCAGTGCTGTTTACCGTTTGCCTAATTGTTTAGCTTAGCCTTGAATGGTAAATCGCTCGTAAATCATGAGATCAGAGACACAACAACAACTGCAATTAAATGGCGGAAATAAAATAGGTTACAATGAGTTTACTTAGTTCTTTAAATGTAGTGAGTTTTGTTGAGTAAATTGGTTTTTGAAGTCGCATAAAATGAAATTAATGATAAAAAGTGATGTTTTGGAGTTTAATTAGGCGTGTTTAATTAGAAATATATTGCTACATGGAATTTTTGTAATGGAATTTGAACTGATAAGTTTCGTTACCGGTTAGTTATCACATATAATCACATTATTTTGGAGTTTTTTAATCGCAAAAAAGCAGTAAAATAATAAATTAAATTCAAACACCTGTGTGATTAATTAATTACATTTTATTACAGTTATTTATGATGTTTTAAAAATTTTCAGTTATAAATTTTTATAACATTTTATTTAAGTTTTAATACCGTAATTGGAAAAACAAGATTTCAGAAAACTGGTTTATTTAAGAGTTTTTATGGATATTCTCATCATTGAACTTCAATAACATCATCTGCCACCATGAACTTATAATACATTTGACACATGCGCGATTTCCCATTCTTTTTTTTATTTCAAAACGAGTTACTTCGTGCAAAATAAACTTTGAGGGAAACTTAAAACTAATATCTATATTTTTTATTAAGTTATTTTTTATATTGTAAAATAAGAAAATACAAAGTTTTTTTTATTTGATAATGAAGTGAGGGTGGAATCAGAGGAATTCGATATCAAGTTTCTTTCACTAAAGAGACAGTCTAGAAACGCTTCTCTTCACGCAACTTTGGGTTACTGAAAATCGAAACCACAGTCTCTTGTGGGTTTGGAAACGGGCTTGCGGCTGTACTGTTCGTAGCAGTGTAAAAGGAGAGTATTAAAACACTTCCCGCTTTCCATGACGAATTTAGGATTGCAAATTGTTAGTTATACTGGGGAAAGCGAGAAATCCGAGAAGCAAACAGTGAAACCAGAAAATAGAACCAGGTTTATAATTAACATGAAATTTATAAATTATAAGACTTAACTTTTGTTTTCCGCAAACTCTGAAACAATAAATTAAATAACGATATGTCGTTCTGTATTTCAGGTGTACCAATCGAGTGAATTTGATTTTGACAGTAAATTCGAGCCTAAACTCTGTTCCTTTTCGCGGATCGACCACGATGACCGATTTTGGGAATCTACCAGTAAGTATTTTAAATAATTAAAAATCGTTTCAAATCACCTTTTCCACTGTTAATTTATAAATAAATGACGGCTTACTTAGAAATTATACATAAATTGATTTGGTCGGTGCTTTTTTGTTACTTGAGGTTATTGACAGTTCACGTTGCTTGAATTTCGCGAAAGAGTAGTCAATTGGGAATATGTTCATTGAAGACGATTTTAATTTCATTTCTCAACGGAATCAATTAACGATGAAATTAGGCAAAAAGCCTTCAAAGTTTTCTGCATATCAATTGGTTTAATTTAATGCACGAAAGAAATGCATTTGAAATAATTGATCATATTTTTGATGTGATTAAAAGCGAACAAAATAAATGTAAAAATAGCTGTCATCTGTTACATTTTCATGGTAATATTTCATTACTGCAACTCAGTCACTTGCTCTCTGCATTAACCTGTCATCAGATGACAACCTTTTACTTTTGGCTTTTCACGAAGGTCATTTTTACGTGTTCTCTGTCACTTCACACGGAGTTGCAAATCTCTCTTTTTTTCCCCACTTCTCCATTATTTGAATGTCAGTAATAAGAGCAAAAGATGGGATTTTTAGTGCCTGAAATGTGACTTGAGAATGAAGGAAACCAATGCTACCATGAACCTCGATATAAAAAAGCACTTTCTAAGAAGGTGGAATAACGACGAAGTTAGAGTCAACTTTTTTTTTATTCCTCGCATTTCTTTCTCGCATTGAGTTGTGTGCGAGTGAGATTGTAGCTGTGGTTATGGCGTTGTGTACACTGAGCTTAGTTTTTAGCTTGAAACATCGTGGGCATTGGATAAATCGAATCATAAAATTTTATTGCTTTTAAAAAGTGTTTTATGAATTCTAAATAATGTTTTGTTTATAAAATTGTGAATAGTTGGGAGTTGGGAGTATTTCTAAAATTTTATTCATTTTTAAATACATTCACTTATTACAAATTACAATAACAAACAGTTTGTAAGATTGTAAATATGATATGTCGATACCATTGTTAAAAACTCCCACTATCATTAATAACATATGAAGTGAATTCGCAGTTGAAACTTAAACAACATGGCAGCTACAGTTGTAATTGATTGGCACAGATGTCGCTTTCCATCAGTTTTGGTTCACCGATTTCACTCTTTAATGGTTATGAATATGAAAATTTTTATGTTTTAGTGTTTTGCTCGCTGTCATTCTTTATTAAATAGAATTGGAAGAGCCTTTTTCAAATTGATTTAATTTACACATTTTTTTCAACTTCCTTGTTTGCATTTACAACAATATTAGTAATTATACTTCGTTTCTCACTTTTCTTTTACTTTAACAAAATAATGAGGGTGAGATGATTGCTTTTATTTGGGACGTCATCTGCAAATTTCGATGCACCGCATTAATTTGAAAAGATCTCATCTCATTTCAATTAATTTCCCACCATAAGGAAAAACCCATTTCAATTATTATTTTTTTAATCTAAAGTTTTTGACAATTGCTCGATATTTTTTTTTCATTCTAAGTAAATATGTTGAGAAAAAGTTTAATTTTCTTGTCAGAAAACTTACCCAATTCACGCCCTTGGTTTTTACCCTCTGGATAAATTTAGTTCCTTCAAATAAAAGAACATCTTTTTAATATTTTTTCGCGTTCGCCACCTGCTCACAACTCTGTGTGATTGGTTGTATTAAGCCGCGCCCTTCGCGTCATTTAGAGGGCAAAAAATGGACCATTTTGAAAACAATAGTTCGAAAGATAAGACGTTAATGGGTTTTTTACTATTTATATAAACATCCATTCACCAGTGATGTTGTAATCATGGTGCAATTAGAGTTTAATTTTGTAGAATTAGTGTGTAAATTAGTGCGGATTTTTCTCTTTTCTCGTTGATATAATTTTTTTTAATTAAAATGTTAATCGTTTCATTTAGAAAGGAGTTGGAGTTGTAGACTGTTGACTTTGCCAACTCGACTGTTTGATTAAATTGTTGACAATAGAGGGCGTAGGAAGACCAGAATAAGGTCAAGGTTGTTAAATAATAATAATTGCTGCAAAATATTAAGTAGTAAAATTTCGGAATGGGGATGACGGTCACTTAATGACACTCGAATTGTTGAATAATTTATGCGGGTGTATGGATTTTTGTTAGGTTTATTAATAATGCAGAAAAACATTTGTTTTGTCTTGCAAAAAATGTCTTAGATGGCTATCGGAGTTGTAACTGTCAAGTATGAGTTGCAGTACTTGGATGCAAATAGATGAGCTTGCATTTATTATAACGAGAACTGCTCTGAAAAAGTTTCAATATTGACTCGATAGAAAATGAATGCAAGTAAAAAAAGTTTTAAAAAGCCGGAAAATAAGTTTGGAAATTATTTTTTCCTCATACTATATATAACCGTTTTTATTATTATTATCTTTTTAAATTTTTAAAAATGAAAAAAAAATTCTCCCGGTTGGAAGATCGAACAAAATCAATCAGTAGTTTTTCATCAACAGCTTCAGTGCTAAAATAAGTGGTAACAAAAAATTTCTATCTTGTACCTTCATGCTCACATCTGGCCGGGCATTGTATAAACAGCTGCGTGTGACGTCAATTGCACCCTCCAACAATGCATTTGATCGGCAGTCATCGTCAGGTGAAGTTGAGTTAGGGAGTTGCAAACAAGCATGAAATTAGCAAAGAATGTGGGGAATTTTTTTAGTGGAATTCGTTTCATACTCGAAGATGTGGATGGCGACAGCGAAGGTATCACATTTTTCATATTGTAATCAAAGAAAATGAAAATTATCAGATTTGTTTCAAAGACTGCACATGCACGAAGCATTTCTCTCTTATTTTTTATGGAAAAATTTGTTTTAGTGGTGAAGGTGTGGTTCGAATGTTTGACAGCTTATTAGCAACGCAGTTACATCAAAGTTTTCAGAAGCAGATTTTTGCAAGAATGCCTTTTGAGCTTGAGCCACACCCTTCTACAGTTTACTCAGCTGAAAAAACATAATTTTAACCGCCATTTTGTTCTCTTGTCTATCACAAATGTCCTTGATAATTTTTACACGTGATATAAATAGGCGCTATATATTTATTACTGGTTCTACGGCCTAATTATTGCCAACTAAAAAAAATTTATTACGGAAAATATTAATAAATTACTTTAATAACCACTCAAAGACCAAAAGCATTATGAAATAATAATTCGAATTTTTGTGCACTGATAGAAAATTTATGAGGCAATCAACCAGATTTTTTTGATCCGTTAAATTATTTACAATTTTAAGTCTTATATTTTTTAACATTGAATTTGAAATATGACAAGATGGTCTTGATATTTTATTGTGACCATTGAAATGTAAACAGTGTGGATTCTTGACGTTATTCTGATGCGATATTGGCAATTTCCATTCCCTTGTAGGTCTTGCAGAGCAGACAACATCCATCAGCATCCAGTCGATGCCCACACACCTGAACCGCATCACTGAATTCCAAGATGAACATTCACCGCCAGCTAGGCCAACAAGTCCTAAGTAAGTTTTCTTTTATTTTATTCAGTAGATATGTATTTAAAAATGATGGGGATTCCTTATAAAAGTATTACTGTAATTTAAAGAATTTGAGAAATTTCTGTGTTGGAATTTAGTCAAGAATTTAAGGTGAATGAAGAGATATTAACAACCATTTTCGTATTAAACGAAATAATTAAATTAAAAATTATTGACTGAATTAAAATTCCATTGTTTGGAATTCAAGTTGGCATAAGGAAAAATAAAAATAGAAATTACACGTGTGTGAAACGACGCTTTGACTAGTCGGATGCGATCCGAACAGTGAAGAACATCAATAAATCTTTTTTTGGATCATGGACGGATCGTTTTTCTTATTGGGTTCAACTAATACTGAGAGAATACAAATCAGGTTACGCTTTAGGCAGGATTTAAAATTGTTATTAGATTTATCTTCTGTTTCTGTGCAAAGAATGGCGCAATTTAGATGTTATTGTGGTGTTATGCGGTGTGCCAGATGGTTTCATAACTGGCCGCCCATGTTGATATTATTATTTTTATTATGGTTTGAAATCTTTGAGTGATGGAAGTAGTGTAACTAAAAATAGTTTGAATTTCGTTGAAATGGGAAAGGTTTATGATTACTTTATGCAGCCTCTCAAAACGTCAGATAAAAATTTGAAAACGTTTCACTTAAACGAAATTTATTGTTTTTAAAGCTAGGCCTTGACTTTCAAGACTTCTTTTTTTTTTCAAAAAAAAATATACAATTTTGTAGAACCAATCAGTGTTGTTATTTTTTAATTTATTGATATGATGCTCTACAGATTTTTTTTTTAAATTTTATTTATTTGTCAATCAGCTGATGGTTGTTTTTTTTATATTTCATTATTATTAACCAGACGAGTTGTGTAAACTCTTTATTCACCTGATTTAAATGACTTACATTAGTTTTAAATTTAGAACTTATTTGCGTGTGAGTAGTTTCTTCTTACAAACTATAATTTATAAACTTGCTTCATTAAAATGAAGCAATAACAGAATAATTTTTAGTATTGTGCTCACTAATGGAATGTATATTATCTCTCTTCTGCAATTGCAGGGTTTGTGTAACAAAAAAGGGAAAAGTATACTGTAGTATGTCATTTGGTTGTTTGCAACTTACGTATAAGATTTGTAGATTTTTTTTTTTACTTCTATCTATTTCCTTGTGATTTCTCTCTACTTTTACTCGCGATAATTGTTTTTCAGAAGCTAATAAACAGAAAAGGAATAACTGTTTATCAACTTTTGCCATTTTGTAATCAAACTAGTGAAAACTAGTAAAATAATAGTAAATACTCGTCTTAAAAGACAATGAACTTGAAAAAAAAGTAATTGAAAAATTCTAATCACTTTTTTCTTTAAACAAAATATTCTACATTTATTACAAGCAGTTAACTTTATTCTCAAATTCCCATCTCCAAGGGGTTAGCTAATTAATTCTAAACCCCATTCGATACAATTTTTATAATAAATAGCCATTCAGCATCGTTAATTGATGTAGCGCTGTAACAATAACTGGCACTTAATCAGCGGAATTAATGGTAACTTCACTAACTGTATTAATGATGTTTGATACGATTAACAGTTGTGATCATTTGACCTTCATTTCGGCGATAAGCAGTAATCACGTTTTATCTTATTATGTGTTGGGAATTTATTAAAAAGTGAAATAATTTTGAAGTCGAATATTTTTAAAGTAAAGTGGTCCCACAAGACTCGCCAACTCGGCAGAAATTTGCATGTTGAGGCAGTGAGGTAAATGTGCGTGCGTTGGAATTTGCCGGAAGTAGCGTCCCATGTGTAAGACGCCAGTTTTGCTACGTGACTGTATAAACATCTTACATTTCATTTTGGAAATGAAAAAGCAAAAGCTTTAGTCCAGTTATTTAGATATTTGCAGTTCACAGCTCAATTTCATTTCCTTGCAACGGCTCGATAAAAAGATGCAATTGCCTGTGCTGTAAGTCATTGCCTGTAAGTCATTGTTGAAAAACGATGACTTACAGGTACCAGACGTCTACTTAAAAAAATGTAATTCAAAATGCTTTAAACGCTTAAAAAGTTGTTGAAGTCTGCGAGATACTTATTTCTATTACATAGTTTTTTAGTGACTGTTTTAAATTTTTCAGTTGACAAAGATTGAGGATGTGAGAGTAAGAGCATGTTTTATTTATATGCTTAAAACATTCATTTTACTAAAAGTTGTTTTAATGGTTTACAGTAAATGTAATTGCATCCGCCAATGAAAGGCATTGGATTTTATCACAACCAATGATAGTTGAGGCGTATGTAAGATTATCTGAGAACTCTTTTGCAGATATAAAATATTGCAAATCTCAAGAGAAAATTTTAGTATAAGCTTGGAATTTGTTTGTTCCATAATTTGTTTGTTTAGCCGTGTATAATAACAGAGGAATTTTTTTTTTTTGCATTAAGTAGGTACCAGTTAGTAGAGAGTTTGCGGAGAATAAAACTTATGTCTTATAACTTATAAATTCCATGTTAATTATAAATCTAACTTATATTT
>JAQIXT010002701.1:0-10048 GCA_034700445.1 Stenotaenia linearis | reverse complement strand
TTTTAATAATTTTTATTTTTTTATGAAAAAATTAATTTTTTTAAATTTCTTTTTTAAGGTGAGTTCTTTTGGTCAAACGATTTGTTTGAGCGGATTTTTGGGTTTGGACGTTCCGCCTCCGATGGGTCCGTTATGGATTCTGGGTGATGTGTTTATAGGCAAATACTATACCGAATTTGATTTAGAGAATAACAGAGTTGGTTTTGCTGAAGCGGCGAAAATTGATTAGAATTTAAGAATTTAATGTACTCAAAGTTGTTGTTTAAAAGGGTTTGTTTCACGATGAATAAAGTTAATTTTAGAGTTGCAAAATTGATTGAATAAAAGATGTAAAGAATTAGTTTGTATGGTAATCAAGTTATTTGAGATTGTACAGTGGATTTCGTTAAATAAAGTGTTTTAAGATACAATAAAAAGTTGAAATTAATTTGTACCTGTCTTAATTGATCAATCTTGATTATTTAGTAAACGAAATTAAAGTTTTACCTCTTTAAATATCTTCATTTCTTAGATATTTATTTCTTGGGTTGAATAATTACTGTGCTGTCTAGATGCTCAATCTGTTGGGCATATGATGAACTAAGGAGAGAAATATTTTTGAAACATTTTTAATTAAAAATTGCTTTGTTATTTATTGGTTCAACCAAGCAGCTGTTTCCTCTGAAGTTTTTCTAAACAGCTGGATAACTGCTTGGAAGAACTTTAGTGAGAAATGAAACGGGTAAAGCGAATGGTTAGAGACATTGGGGTCGAAATGGCCTAATATTTTTTAACTTTCAATCGGTGAGATGTCTGGCTTAAACACAAACATAAACACACATGTTAAAGTCTGCAACATTAAATCAGAGTGTCCATTTGGTAATTTTGGTAAGAAGAAATGTTGCTGTGGGATTAACCAATTTATAATAAAGTTCATAGTCTACAATTAATTAAATCTCACCATTACTACAAACTCGCACTGAAAAAGATGTTATATTTGCTTGATATTGATCTCATCAATGAATTCTTCCAAACTGCATTTCAGTCTGTCACCATAAGTACTCGCAGTGTTGAAGAAATCTGTAAAATAACATAAAAATTATTATTTAAAGTACTGGGAATTAAAAGACTGAATAATAATTCCTTTCTTCAACTGCTCAATAAAAAACTATAAAATTTTCTAACTTTTAATTCATTAAATTTTCACACTTAGTCACAAATTCATTCATGACTAATTTTAATAAAACCAACTTAAACACCACCAGATTAAAGATTGCTCATAAAATTAATCATTAATTTATAAACTTTACAGAATTGCTTGCCAAATCATCACTAATTACCAAAAAACATCTCTAACACTGTCATTGACATCTTTATTGAACACTTATCCACAAATTCACCCACATTAACATACAAATAAACCGCCCAAATAACTTTCAATCATTAAATTGAACTCAGGACCTACCGCCACCTATCACTCAACCTCCAAACTCTCGCTACAATTCCCCACTTTTAGATGGCGCCACACACAAAATCCCACTTGATCTTCCACATCATTCACGCCCATAAAACAAAACCGAAATAAAAACACAATTACTAATTACAAAAAAAAACCCAAATTACCCAATTACTCAATTTTCCAATTAAACCGACAAAAACCGTTACGAATCATTAAAAATCACACAATTAACTACCACTTAACACTTTCTTTTCTTTTTATAGAAAAATCGCAAAATAAATGAGTAAACGAGTAAACGAAGTAAACAAACGCTCACTGCGCATGCGACGTGCTCTGAGCAGCGAATGCGTTTACACTAACCCCACCTGAATGGCGTAAGACGCAGACAGGTGACCTTGGCATCGCCCTACGACCCTAAAGCAGTTTGCCGGTCAGACAAGCAATGAACAAGGCACCATTCATATATCTAATGTCATTAAGTTAAATTTTTTTCAAATTAAAAAAAAAAATTTTTTTCAAAAAATTTTTTTTGTGAAAAAATTGAGCGAATTGGTAAAAGATGCCGACAGGACATCGAGGAGGACAAGTGAGAAAGAAAAAACCCCCTCCCCCATGAAAACGGAGCGCAAATTGGGGCGGAACGCGGCGTCAGCCTGCCCGCCGCGCCTGGCGCCACCACAGGTGAAAAGCACGAGGGATCCGCCCACACAGACGTTCCATCACCCCTAGGGATTAAAAGGAAATTAAAAAAAAAGTTGCTTCAATAATAAAAGGTGAAACCGCATCTTCACCTTTTTCTCACCTAGAAAGGTGTGTACTTTTGGCAGGTTCCTTGATATTTTTCTGCTTTAAGACAACCTTTGACTTTTGGCTTCTCACCTTATACATTGGGAATATTTCTGACGTGGATTCCTGAGGGTTTGGAGCGCGGTTTTGTGTGGTTGTGGAGGTGTAAAGGGGCATTAGCCTGTTTGTTGGAGGATGAGTTGGGTTTTTGGTGGATTTTTGGGTTTGGGAGTTTGGAGGTTTTGGTGATAAAGTTTGGTGAGAGTTGGAGATTAATGGAGAAAATATTTACATGAAGTTTATAAATTTTGTTAAATTTGGTTCAATTTATGACTTTAAAAAAGAATTAGGTTCAAATTTTATAATTTTTGCTAAATTTGAGTTGAAATTTTTAGGTTTGGTTTAAAATAGTCCCAAATTTCATAATTTTTGCTAAATTTGGGTCTAAATTTCAACTCTTTGTTAAATTTGAATCTAATTTCATAGCATTTGCTTAAATTTTACCCAAATTTCATAACTTTTGCTTAAATTATTCATAAATTTCCTTAAATTTCATAACTTTACAAAAACGTATCTAAATGTAACCCCAATTTCCAACTTTTGCACAAAAACAACTCTCGACCTCGACTTGTTTTCCAAAAAACACATTACTACTCTAACAACAAAACACCCAAAATAATTCCACAAAATCCTCCCAAAAACTCCCATTACCAAATTTCCAATTTACCAAAAAAAACATTCCACATTCCTCTCCTCACCTGTTACAGCACATTTAATTTCTCACCTGTTGTAAACAGAAAAATTAATAGAAAGAATTACTGTACTCATAAATCAAACCGAGAAATAAAAATAGATCTATGAGATGGCGCCAACACTACATCTCATCCAATAATAAAATCAAACAAAATAAAATTCCACAAAAAAAAAAAAAAAAATTTATCAAAACAAACCACCTCAAAAAACCCAATAAAACCAATCTCAAAAAAAAATTTTTTTATTTAAAAAAAAAAAAAAAAAAAAAAAAATCAAAAACAAACAAAACTTTCTCATAATTACTGATACCCCATCACAACAACAACAACAAAAAAATCTTAAATAAACAATCTCAAACATTCCAATATCTAGACAAAACGATAACTGATCTTGTCGCCTGAAACCAGAAACTCAACATCTCAACCCGTTGACATATCACTCAATTCAATACAAACTCAACCCAGAAAAAAAAAAAAAATCAAAAAAAAAATCACTTTTTAATACAAACCGTGACTCACCTGTCACAAGAAGAAAATCGAGTCCAGGCCCCTGGAACTTGTCGTCTGATGATGTGACACGGTATCAGGCGATCAAATGACACCCCGGATCAAATGTGAGGCCAGTGGAGCGTGGAAAGGGTCACCCTCACCTCGGGGCAGACGATCCGGGCTCTTGTTGGCTCTCCCTCCAGGTGGACGGACACAAGGTCGTCTTGGATGACCATGCGGAGGCGGATTGTAGGCGGAAAGGGAGGAGGAACACATCCTCTCCTCTCCATATTATCTTTTCGCCAGATTCTGTTGCAAGAGGCGCCCCAGAGCGGCCAGCGCTGCAACTTGGGCCGGGCCAAGACGGCGCCGTGCCAAGGCCCTATACCTAAAGTGGGCGCACGCGCCACCGCGTCTCATACTGGGTCTGGCAAACACAAGAAGCGCACGTCGACCCGCGCTCTCTCGCTCCTCGACGCAACGAGTAACAGAGTTTGGATTATTTCTTAATGGTCACTTAAAATCGATCGAAATGAACTTCTACGTAAAACCAACGTAAAAAAAATACGGAATTTTTTTTCGACGTTAATTCTAATTCCGGTAAGTCTCATTTTAATTTTTTTTTTAATTTAAAAAAAAAATTTCCAAACTCCAATTTTGCCCCCTTGACGCTAACCCGTGCTGGCCGTAGACACGAACCGAGTGGGCTCCCCCTCACTACTCCCGCGTGTGATGTTTGCTCCGTGATGAATGGGGACGAGGAATTTAAACACGTTTTGGCACCAGATGGATGATGGGTTATCAGTTTGGCTTCCCCTAGCTAGTTCATCGCTCCTCCGAACGCGAGTCGCCTTGTATGGCGGCCAGTCCCCATTCAGAGGCCACTTCCCATCATTCATATGGTAATAGGGCGCGGTAGAGCCATCTTCGGCCTTCCTTATTTGCACTGGTCGGCGCTTCAAGTTGCGCCAAGGCCGAGCCCCTTATGGCACGTGGCGAAAGACACACCGGACACTCGTTTTCGCACGTTAAAAAAACACACTTTCGACGTAAACACGCAAAAAATTTCTTTCGAAAAAAAAAAATGAAATCGACGCCATTTAAATTCGAAACTATATTAGGATAAATGGAATCGAGGCGTCGTAAGACGCGTCTGGTGAATCCGGGCCACGTGCTCTGACACCAATTAACGAGGTTCAAAAGGAATGAATGGCACTGATGGCGCCAAAATGCTCCTCTCGTCTCTGTTTCTCCCCCTCTTCCTCCTCGAAACCGCAAATTGAGGGCGGGGTCCATAAAGGGCGCGAGTTTCTGCGACACTAAACTGATAACTAACTCCACTCGAAAGGTTAATCAACCTGAGATAAGATAAACTAACGAGATCAATCAACAAAACCGTATTTACGTTTTAGTTTTCAACTTTTTTTTCAAACTTGTTTTTGTATATGCGCGAATTTCCAGCCATTTCCGCATCCAAAATCGAAACAAATGATGTAACTATTCATTTCTAGCCTTGTTTTGTTTTATGTTGTGTATAAAATTACAAAATTAAAAAAAAATTTTAAAAAAATTTCAAATCTGATGAGTTATTAATACATTTTTTTCAAAATGGCGCACCCAATAGGAGGGAAGATTTCTTGTGAGAAGGGAGCGGATTATGGTGGGGAGATGAAAAAAAATATTTTTTTAACGGTTTTACAACTTTTTTTTTCAAAAATATTTTTTTAAAAATTTAAAACCCTTATGCAATAAGCCGCACATGTCAATTTATGCAATTTGTAATTCTAAAATTGGAATTTAGAGGAAACGTTGGTTGTTTGGTCGTAAAATCGCAATAGTAAGTTACTGCGCATGCCGTAACTGATTATCATTCAGGTAACGTTTGATAATGGCGATAGGATTATAAGATTTCGAGTGGGAGGTTGCGAATGATTCACAAATTCCAGTTAACTTTGAAGTAACTTTGTGGTTTATCTTTGAATTCTTTTTTGCGGTTTTATCAATATGCAGAAATTTAACCGTCATTTCACTTACTTAACGTGACTCGCATCGTTAATCCCGTGATCGCATTACTTAAAAAACACTTTAAAGCGGTGACGACGTTAAATTAAGATGCATTGTGGGAGGAAAGCTGGTAGTAAACACCGAATAACATAAACTTCACCCTTAAAATGCGTTTGTTTACATTTCGTTTTATTATGTAACTTAACATTGCGGTCAAGCGAATAACGTGGAAAGTTGACTCACAAACGGAGGGGAGGGGGAGTCGAGGAGGGGTCAACTAATGTCTCCGACAGGCGACTGAATGTCCAATTCTTACCGCCACTGGCAGATCCGCATTTGCAAAGCGCCGTTTCGCCATTGGTCCTCGCGCATTGTCTTATTATTGCCGATACCCACAAACATCTCCACCACCCACACCCACACGATCCGGCACTCGGCACACCCCCTTTTCTCTCTACAACACTCATTTTATCTCTCCGTTTCAGAAACTCGACTAAAAATGAAATCCAGTTGGTTTTTACTCATCATTTTCATCGCCTATGTGGACGGCGGCAGACGAGCGCGCCTGCGCAGCAGGGGCAACCCGTCCGAGTCCACCACGTCCTCCAACGACTTGGTCGAGGGTCCCACACGAGCGACTCCCGTCCGGCAGAGTGCCCTGGCGTCCAACGACCCCGAAGCGCGCCGCACGCGACACCGGGCCCGGCCGTCGTCCGTGCCGGCGATGGGCGCGCCGAACGCCGCATCCAACAGCACGCGGAGACGCGGTGAATTCCCGTTACGCGAGTCGCGTGACCGCATCCTCCAGTCGAGCAAAGATGCGCTCATTATCACGAAAAAGAACTACTTGAAGAAGGACTGGTGCAAGACGGAACCCCTCATACAAAAGATCCGCGAAGAGGGGTGTCTCACACGCACCGTTGTCAATCGATTCTGTTACGGACAATGTAATTCGTTTTACATACCGAAAAATGCGAGGCAAGACATGGACTTGACCGCGTTTAAGTCGTGCGCGTTCTGCAAGCCGAAACGTTACACGTGGATCACGATAACGTTACGATGTCCCGGAAGGAACCCGCCGTTTAAAAAGAGGAAGATTCAACGGGTTAAACAGTGTCGTTGTATTGCTGAGATTGTGCAGTGATTTTATTATTATTTTTCATTATTTAATTTTTTTTAATTTTTTTTAAAAAGTTTTTTTTTAAATTTTTTTTAAATTTTTTTAAATTCGAGACACATGTATAGAAAGAAAGTTTTTTTGATATATATGTGCGTGTTTTGTTGTTTTTTTGTTTTGTGTCGGAATTCTCTGAGTACAAAGAAATGATTGACTTTTCAGTGCCATTTTCGAACCCTAAAAACATTCTCTCTATTATATTACCCTCGAATTGTTGAAAATAGACGAGTATTTTTCATTATTTTGTTGCCAGTTGATGTATATAGATTTTTATTTTTGAAAAAAGTAAAATTTACAAAATGGCTTCCAACAAAACTGCCATCAGCTGATATTTCGACAATAAAAAAAAAGTATAAAGTAATTATAAATGATGATAATAATTTTACGTTGTGTTTTAACAACAGTTTTATGTATTATATTATTCAGCATGAGAAATGATATTAATATTAATAATAAAATGTATAAATAATCATAAAATTTATTTATTTACCATTTTTTTTATTTTCAAAAACAACTTTACAAATTATAACTTTTTCGCTCTTTAAAAAAAAAAAAAAAAAAAAAAAAAAATTTAAAATTAAAAAAAAAAATCTTTCGTACTGTGACTCACGATCACTCGCGGCCACGAATTGCCTTTATTGCGGGGGAAGAGTTAAAACTTTCACCTTCCTCGCACGCGCGCCAAAGATCAAGAACCTAATCAGACTCCGAGTGACATCACGGCTTCACAGCATCACATGCCCCACCTCTAAACCCCCTGCCCGCTCGTCTACCCTCAGGGAAGGGTGGGTACGGGCGCTCGAGTGGCGCCACACACGCCGACGCCTGCCAATGAACTGGTTGTGCGATGAAACAAAAGCCACAAGCGGGTGATATTCAAATTTCCAATTCATGTTTTTAAATATTAAAAAAAAAAAATATTAAAAAAATTAAAAAATTCATTTGCATGAAAAAATCGATTTTTTATTTTTTTTATTTTTTTTTATTATTAGATGGGCCGTGGGCAGAGGGCAGGTGCAAGAGTGTTCAATTCATTACGTGCAAAACGAGGGGAGGGATAAAACGAGGTAATTTTAGTAAATACACAGTATGGGGCGAGCCTTGTGGGCAAAGTGGCCGCGCCAAGCAAAGGTCGTTTCTTGCCCTTGCTGTTGAACAGAGCAGCCGAACAGGCGTCGAAGAAAGTGGGGAAGGTCGAATCCTTAACACCACTTAAGCCAACATATCAAAAAACGCTTCTTTTCAATCTCTCTATCGAATGAAGCTAAATGCCTCCGTATTCCATGACGACGAGGGTTTTTTTTGTGATGTTTTGTGCGTTTTTTGTTGTTGTAATTGTGATTTTGTTTGTGTGAGAGCGAAGGGAATTTGAGAGTGTAAGTTAATGCTTTTGATTTGTTGATTGAGCTTTGAGGTAGTGAGTTATGTTTTTGGTTGCTATCTTTGAATGTTGTGTGAGATTGTTTTATATTAATTGATGAACCAATAAATGGTAAATTTTATGTGATGATTTATCATGTGGTGATGTAATGCTAAGTTAGTACTAATTCTGCTAATGCTAAATCAACTAATACTAAATTGTATGTGCTAATTTTGAACCTGATGTAGCTATGTTGAATTTTATTTTCTAAAATAGTTAATACTAAATTTTAGATGCTAATTTAGCATCTGCTCATGCTAAAGCAAGTAATTGTAAATTGTAGGCGCTAATTTAGCATTTTCTTATGTGGTTCATGCTAAATTTTAGTTATTAACAGAGTTTATAATGAATTTTAGATGCTAATTTGATCATTGAAAGCTAAATTGTAGCACTAACTTGGTATCTACTAATGTAAAATCAATTAATAGTAAATTTTAGGTGCTAATTTAGCATCTTCTGATATAGCTAATGCTAAATTTTAGCTATAAAAAGAGTTAATACTAAATTTCATATGCTAATTTAATAATAATTTAATAAATTTTAGCACTATTTAACATGTGCTAACTCAAGATTTAGCATAAACTGAACTGAATTTTAAGCGCTAACTTAGCATTCTATATATTTTGTGGTGAATTTTAGCTACTAAAACAGACAACACTAAATTTCAGATGCTAATTTAGCATCAACTAATCTACTAAAACACTAAACTCGAGTCTACTTAGCACTTAATCAATTACAAACTTCAATTCCATTCAAATTCAGTTACCAAACTTCAACTACCACAACTTCTACCCTCCCAATCCCCCACTACAAAACGCAACCAAAGACTTCCCACCACCATTTCCCAATTCCCAACAACAACAACAACAACAACACAAATCCGAAACCAACCAAAACTCCAATTCGCAATACCAAATACCCTGACATGCCATGACGACTTTGCATCACCAACCGAGTTCAGGTGAGGGCAAACGACGACATCTGACTAGAGCGTTATGGTGCCCTTTTTTCTCATTCTGTTTGTCCCTTGGGGTCGAGGGGGTCGGTGTGCGCTCCTGGGTCGGCGCCGGCTCCGTTGGCGAGGCACCAGAAGGGCGCGCAAGGGACGGGTGAAATTACCAAGTTTCCAAGTTTGATAAATCAGTTTAATAGTGCGAGCGGTCTCGTATTGAAGAGAGAAAAGAAGGGAAATTATCTCGTAAACAATTACGTCAACAACAAAAAAATTTTTTTTTTTCTTCAATTTTTTTTTATTTTTTATTTTTTTTTAAAATTGCGTTTTGTTCCATTTCAACTTTAAAAAGGTCACGTAGTCGTAGCCAATGGGCACGAAACAACCTTATTTTTTAACTCCTATTTTGCATCTTAACTAATTACGTAACACAGGTTCTTAAAGGGGTAGTGGGGGGTGGTTTGGGGGTTTAAAGGGAAGTTGGTTTTTGGTTTGTTTGAGGTTGTGGGAGTTTTTTTTTGAATGGGATTTAGGAAAGGAATAAAGTTTGTTGTCGTAATGTGGTCCAAGGAGTTTGATATCCGGGAACTTTGGGCGAAGGGCCAAGTGAATCCCTGGAAATCATGGGTGGATCTTTAAAATCTCAAATGAATGTCAAAGGTCTTTAAAGCTTTGTAGAAATCTGTGAAAATCTCACTTAAATCCTGAAAGTGTTTAAAAATCTGTAATAATCTCTAAAAAGTCTCAAAATCTTTGAAAATCTGTATCAATTCCAGAAAATCTACAGATTGAAAGAAAAAAGAATCTGAAATTTTTTTATACCACTTTAAAAAAATAATATAAATCTGGGAAAATCTTTTAAAAAGTCTCATAAATCATGCAAGATTTTTTGATGATTTATGAGGTTTTTAAAAAGATTTTTCAAGATTTACACAACATTGTAACTCTTTAAAAAAAATCTCCTAAATCTTGAAAAAAATCTTTTAAATCATGAAAAAATCTTGGAAAATCTTAAATCTCGGAAATCTTG